>RPOG01001386.1:110035-154722 GCA_008086565.1 Thalassoma bifasciatum | reverse complement strand
TGAACGAACTTGTCCTAGGGATTTTATCCGATCGATTTCTATGTTCTCGTGTGTATGCGACATATATCGAGGATTAAAAGTTGTACAAAGAGT
Organism: Thalassoma bifasciatum; assembly: GCA_008086565.1. Lineage (NCBI taxonomy): Eukaryota > Metazoa > Chordata > Actinopteri > Labriformes > Labridae > Thalassoma > Thalassoma bifasciatum. The sequence goes on along the minus strand of RPOG01001386.1, from coordinate 154,629 downwards.
TTTCATTAGTCTTCCGGTTTGTCCACAAGGGGGCGCTAAGTAAAACGTGGTTTTTTTTTTGATCGCAATCGCATGAAAGTTTTTTTCCAGGTAGACCTTTCCGAGGACTTTCAGAATATATAAAATGTTTTGTTACCATTTTATGGGTTACTGCCGATATTTTAGGTCAAAGTCGGGATTTTTGGAAAACTCGCCAACTTCGTGACCTCATTACTCCTTTATTTTTAAATCTAATTTTTTGTTACATTTTTTTCTATTAGCTACACCCTTAGACGCACCGCTGGTAGGTGGCCAATTTCCCGTGAAAGTTCCTGCCGAACCCCACGATTCAGTCGTAGCTAGCGCAAAAAAAAGTGCCTCGCTAATTTTTAGACAAACTCTGATCCACGTGAAAATTCTCATGCGCATTCTTCATGCTAAGACCTATCAGAAAATATAACACTTTAGACCAAAAAAAGTTTCACGACTTCGTAATTGTACGAAAATACTTCTACTTCCTGTTTTGACATGGTAGCTAATTCTGCTAATAACTCCTATGTTTTTGTTCCAATCATCTCCAAACTACATGTATGTGTACAAGATACTTATATAAACCAAAGGTATGTTTTGAATTTTTCCTGACTGGAAGGGCGTGGCCACAAATGGCGATCAAAATTGACAATTTTTTCGTACAAATCTAACCTCTATATCTCTGGTTCGCGAAGTCAGATCCGGACCAAACTGCACACGTATGTTCGCTGTCGCAGCCTGAGTCCATGTAGGTGTCAGTGTACAGCGCCCCCTACTGGAAAACACCAGAACTACACATAGTTGACCATTACTATAGAAACACAATTCCTTAATAATAACATTCTTTTACAGAGTCAGATCTTGACCAAAACACACACAAATGTTCAATGTCCAAGCCTGAATGCATCTATATGACTTTCATTCACGCAAAATAAGGCGCCTCCTATTGGCGACAGGAAATTCAAGGTTTTACTCTGTGAGTAATACCTCCTCCCCCTTTACTCTATTTTTCAAAACAACTGCACAGAAACATCAAAAACATCTTCAGCAACCACCATTTCAAAGGGCAACCTCCTATTTACAAGAATTTCCATCTGGGTTACTGTCAAACTCTAAACTTGCTTCATGAATGAACTGGTCCCTATAAATCCCTGATTTTTGGCCTCATGTCATTCAAATGTCATTCAAACTGTCAAGATACATCCCTGGACACAGCCTCAAACTTAGAGGATTCAACTCTTGGTCTTACAGGTTTTGCTTATGTTTTAACCCCAATTTTATGTCCCATCACACTCACACAGTCCAAAGATGACTATTTGGCTCCAGCAAATATAGTCATTGGGCGTCATCTAGAGGCCCAACTTAAATGAAGGGTGCCTTCTGCAGGCTTCTTATTTCCATGTGCTCTGAACCCCACAGGGGCCTCGATTGACCAACGTGCTATAACCCCACGTGTGCCCGAAATGACCAATTCGCTCGGTCCCGTTTATCGCTGCTTGGCAGCTTTAATTTTTTTTGTTTCTTTACTGCCCAGTTGCCTCATTTTTCAGGTACTCCTCTTGAGATAAACTCAGCAATTCTATGGCACACCCCCGTGAATGTGTAACCGCTACTCAGGCGTTACGTCTAGAAATTTTTTTCGTGCTAGCTACGCTAGGCGCGGACTAGTTGCGCTAGCCCCTCGGGGAAAAATTTTCTACAGCTGTAAATTTTATTAGGTTGGATACATGGACGCCACACCTACCAAAAAGTCTCTTATTGAAATGGTGAATTCTGAACAGGAACTTCAGAAATGAGGCCCAAAAGTGCCTTTTTTGGCAAAAATAGGCTAGCTATTTGAACGAACTTGTCCTAGGGATTTTATCCGATCGATTTCTATGTTCTCGTGTGTATGCGACATATATCGAGGATTAAAAGTTGTACAAAGAGTTTTCATTAGTCTTCCGGTTTGGCCACAAGGGGGCGCTGAGTAAAACGTAGTTTTTTTTTTTGTCCGAATCGCATGAAAGTTTTTTTTCAGATAGATCTTTGTCAGGGCTTTTGGAATATATAAAATATAATGTTACCATTTTATGGGTTACAGCCGTTATTTTAGGTCAAAGTCGGGATTTTCGGAAAACTCGCCATCTTCGTGACCTCGTTACTCCTTTATTTTCTATAGTCAATATTTTTTTTTTAATTTTTTCTATTAGCTACACCCTTAGACGCACCGCTGGTATGTGGCCAATTTCCTGTGAAAGTTCCTGCCGAACCCCAAGATTCAGTCGTAGATAGCGCAAAAAAAAGTGCATCGCTAAATTTTAAACAAACTCCGATTGGCGTGAAAATTCTCATGCACATTCTTCATGCAAAGACCTATCAGCAAATATAAAACTTTATACCCAAAAAAGTTTCGCGACTTCGGAATTGTACGACAAAGTTCTACTTCCTGTTCTAACATGGTAGCTAATTCTGCTTATAACTCCTATGTTTTTCTTACGATCATCTCCAAACTGCACGTATGTGTACAAGACACTCATATGCACCAAAGGTATTTTTGAATTTTTCCTGGGTAAAAGGGCGTGGCCACAAACGGCGATCAAATTTGACAATTTTTCAACTATCAAACCTCTATATCTCTGGTTCGCAAAATCGGATCAGGACCAAACTGCACACGTATGTTCGCTGTCACAGCCTGAGTCCATGTAGGTGTCAATGTACAGCACCCCCCACTGGAAAAGACCTAAACTACACATAGTAGACCATTACTATAGAAACACAAGTCCTTAATAATAACATTCTTATACAAACTCCGATCCGGACCAAAACACACACAAATGTTCAGTGTCCAAGCCTGAATGCAGCCATATGACTTTCATTCACCCAAAGTAAGGTGCCTCCTATTGCCCACAGGACATTAAAAGTCTTACTCTGTGACTAATAGCTCCTCCCTCTTTATTTTATTTTTCCAAACAACTGCACAGAAACATCAAAAACATCTTCAGCAAGCACCATCTCTAAGGGCAAGCTCCTACTTACAAGAATTTCCATCTGGGTTTCTGTCAAACTCTAAATTGGCTTCATGAATGAAGTGGTCCCTATAAGTCCCTGATTTTTGGCATCATTTCATTAAAATGTCTTTCAAACTGTCAAGATACATCCCTGGATACACCCTCAAACTTAGAGGATTCAACTCTTGGTCTTACAAGTTTTGCTAATGTTTTTGCCCCAATTTTAGGTCTCATCAACTCACACACTGCATAAATGACTATTTGGCTCCAGCAAATATGGTCATTTGGCCGGTCTACAGGCCAAACTTAAACTAAGGGTGCCTTCTGCAGGCTTGTAGTGTCCATGTGCTCTGAACCCCACAGGGGCCTCGATTGACCAGCGTGCCATAACCCCACGTGTGCCTCGAATGACCAATTCGCTCGGTCCCGTTTATCGCTGCTTGGCAGCTTTAATTAGGGACCGAGCACTGACAAGTGTCAGCGAGGACCCTCTTGTAACCCTAAGGATTATTATTATTTTTCTGTCTTTAGTACCCAGTTGCCTCATTTTTCAGGTACTCCACTTGAGATAAACGCGATCGACATATGGCACACCCCCGTGAATGTGTAACCGCTACTCAGGCGAAATGTCTAGAAATTTTTAGCATGCTAGCTACGCTAGGCGTGGATTAGCCGCGCTAGCCCCTCCGAGAAAGTTCTGCAATAGTTGTAAATTTTAGTAGGTTGAATACATGGTGACCAGACCTACAAAAAAGTCTCTGGCGAACAAAAAAACTTTTGAACAGGGACTTCGGAAATGAGGCCTAAATATTCCATTTTGGCCAAAAATAGGGTAGCTATTTGAACGAACTTGTCCTAGCGATTTTGTCCGATCAACTTCAACTTTGTCATGTGTATGCGACATATATCGAGGATTAAAAGTTATTAAAAGAGTTTTCATTAGTCTTCCGGTTTGGCCACAAGGGGGCGATGAAATTTCCGAAGTTTTTTACGAAGTCAGATCACCATGACAGTTTTTTTCCAGATAGATCTTTCCGAGGCCTTTCAGAATATATAAAATGCTTTGTTACCATTTTATGGGTTACTGTTGATATTTTAGGTCAAAGTCGCCGTTTTTGGAAAACTACCTCACTTCGTGACCTCATTACTCCTTAATTTTTTAATCCAATTTTTTGTTAACAATTTTTAAATTAGGTGCTCCCTTAGACGCACCACCAGTATGTGGTCAATTTCCCGTGAAAATTCCGGCCGAATCGCATAATTCAGTGGTAGCTAGCGCAAAAAAAAGTGCTTCGCTAATTTTTAAACGAACCACGATCGGCATGAAAATTCTCATGCGCACTCCTCATGAAAAGACCTATCAGAAAATATAACACTTTATACCAAAGAAAGTTTCACGGCTTCAGAATTGGGCCACTTCCTGTCTAGCAAGGACCAACTTCCTGTTTTGCATTCTGCTAATAACTCCTTCAGTTTTTCTCCTATCATCTCCAAACTCCACGTATGTGTACAAAAAACTCATATGCACCAAATGTATTATTTGAATTTTCCCTGGTTAAAAGGGCGTGGCCACAAACGGCGATCAAATTTGGCCATTTTTGGAACTATCTAACCTCTATATCTCTGGCTCGCAAAGTCGGATCCGGACCAAAGTGCACATGTATGTTCGCTGTCGCAGCCTGAGTCCATGTAGGTGTCAATGTACAGCGCCCCCTACCGGAAAACACCGGAACTACACATAGTTGACCATTACTATAGAAACACAAGTCCTTAATAATAACATTCTTCTACAAAGTCAGATCCTGACCAAAACACACACAAATGTTCAATGTCCAAGCCTGAATGCAGCCATATGACTTTCATTCACGCAAAGTAAGGCCCCTCCTATTGGCCACAGGAAATTCAAAGTTTTACTCTGTGACTAATAGCTCCTCCCCCTTTATTTTACTTTTCAAAACAACTGCACAGACACATCAAATACATCTTCAGCAAGCACCATTTCTAAGGGCAAGCTCCTATTATCAATACTTTCCAACTTGGTTACTGTCAAACTCTAAACTCGCTTCATGAATGAAGTGGTCCCTATAAGTCCCTGATTTTTGGCCTCATTTCATTCAAATTTCATTCAAACTGTCAAAAAACATCTTGGACACACCCTCAAACTTAGAGGATTCAACTCTTGGTCTTACAACTTTTGCTCATGTTTTTGCCCAAATTTTATGTCCAATCAAACTCACACACTGCATAAATGACTATTTGGCTCCAGCAAATATGGTCATTTGGCTGCATCTACAGGCCCAACTTCATCTAAGGGTGGCTTCTGCAGGCTTGTACTGTCCATGTGCTCTGAACCCCACAGGGGCCTCGATTGACCAACGTGCCATAACCCCACATGTGCCTCGAATGACCAATGCGCTCGGTCCCGTTTATCGCTGCTTGGCAGCTTTAATTATTTTTGTTTCTTAACTGCCCAGTTGCCTCATTTTTCAGGTACTCCACTTGAGATAAACGCGATCGACATATGGCACACCCCCGTGAATGTGTTACCGCTACTCAGGCCAAATGCTGAAATTTTTTTATGATGCTAGCTACGCTAGGCACGGATTAGCTGCGCTAGCCCTTCGGTAAAAGTGGTGCTATAGTTGCAAATTTTAGTAGAATCTAAAGACATTGGCCAGACCTTCAAAAAAGTCTCTTGGGTCCATGTAGAAATTCTGTACAGGAAGTCGGGAAATGAGGCCTAAAAATTCCAAAACAGCCAAAAATAGGGTACCTACTTGAACGAACTTGTCCTAGGGATTTTACCTGATCGATATCAAAGTTCTCCTGTGTATGCGAAATATATCGAGGATTAAAAGTTATTAAAAGAGTTTTCATTANTGACCAAAACACACACAAATGTTCAATGTCCAAGCCTGAATGCATCTATATGACTTTCATTCACGCAAAATAAGGCGCCTCCTATTGGCGACAGGAAATTCAAGGTTTTACTCTGTGAGTAATACCTCCTCCCCCTTTATTCTATTTTTCAAAACAACTGCACAGAAACATCAAAAACATCTTCAGCAACCACCATTTCTAAGGGCAACCTCCTATTTACAAGAATTTCCATCTGGGTTACTGTCAAACTCTAAACTTGCTTCATGAATGAACTGGTCCCTATAAGTCCCTGATTTTTGGCCTCATGTCATTCAAATGTCATTCAAACTGTCAAGATACATCCCTGGACACACCCTAAAATTTACAGGATTACACTCTTAGTGTTTTGACCTTTACCAACATTTTTTCCCAATTTTTTGGCTAATCGAATCATCACCATGCATAACTGAGAATTTGGCTCCTCTCAAATGTGGTTATTGGGCTCCATCTAGTGGCCAAAGTTAATCTCTAACTCCTCTGTGTTAACCCTGTGTTGTGAAGTTGTCACCTATTTTACACGCATGTACTCCTAAATTTATTGTCCAATCAAACTCACACACTGCATAAATGACTATTTGGCTCCAGCAAATATGGTCATTTGGCTGCATCTAGAAGCCCGACTTAAACTAAGGGTGGCTTCTGCAGGCTTGTAGTGTCCATGTACTCTGAACCCCACAGGTGCCTCGAATGACCAACGTGCCATAACCCCACGTGTGCCTCGAATGACCAATTCGCTCGGTCCCGTTTATCGCTGCTTGGCAGCTTTAATTATTATTTTTCTTTCTTTAGTGCCCAGTTGGCTCATTTTTCAGGTACTCCACTTGAGATAAACGCGATCGACATATGGCACACCCCCGTGAATGTGTAACCGCTACTCAGGCCAAATGCTTAAATTTTTTTCAAATGCTAGCTACGCTAGGCACGGATTAGCTGCGCTAGCCCCTCGCTAAAAGTGGTGCTATAGTTGCAAATTTCAGTAGGATCTAAAGACATTGGCCAGACCTTCAAAAAAGTCTCCTGGGTCCATATAGAAATTCTGTACAGGAAGTCGGGAAATGAGGCCTAAAAATTCCAAAATAGCCAAAAATAGGGTACCTACTTGAACGAACTTGTCCTAGGGATTTTAACTGATTGATACCAAAGTTCTCCTGTGTATGCGAAATATATCGAGGATTAAAAGTTATTAAAAGAGTTTTCATTAGTCTTCCGGTTTGGCCTCAAGGGGGCGCTGAGTGTTTTTTTTTTTTGGATTTTATCCTATCGCCATGACAGTTTTTTTTCAGATAGATCTTTTGGAGGCCTTTCAGAATATATAAAACAGTTTGTTACCATTTTATGGGTTACTGCCGATATAAATCCAGTTTCAGCCGTAAAAGCCTTTTGAGCGGTTGAAGCACTGGAGCAATGAGGAAATAAAAATTTAGGTTAAAAAACAATTGTTAAAAATTTAATCCACGAGGGAATCTGCGTGGTGGCCATACACCAGTTAAAGGGCACTTTTAAGGCCGGCTTAGCGTATTTTCAGTCGTAGCTAGCGCAAAAAAAAGTGCCTTGCTAATTTTTAAACAAACTCCGATCGGCATGAAAATTCTCATGTGAATTCTTCATGAAAAGACCTATCAGAAAATATAACACTTTATACCGAAGAAAGTTTCACGGCTTCAGAATTGGGCCACTTCCTGTGTAGCATGGACCTACTTCCTGTTTTGCATTCTGCTAATAACTCCTTCACTTTTTCACTGATCATCTCCAAACTTCACGTATGTGTACAAAAAACTCATATGCACCAAAGGTAATTTTGAATTTTCCCTGGGTAAAAGGGCGTGGCCACAAACGGCGATCAAATTTGACCATTTTTTGAAAAATCAAACCTCTATATCTCTGGTGCGCAAAGTCCGATCTGGACCAAACTGCACACGTATGTTTGCTGTCACAGCCTGAGTCCATGTAGGTGTCAATGTACAGCGCCCCCTACTGGAAAAGACGTAAACTACACATAGTAGACCATTACTATAGAAACACAATTCCTTATAATAAAATTCTTATACAAACTCCGATCCTGACCAAAACACACACAAATGTTCAGTGTCCAAGCCTGAATGCAGCCATATGACTTTTCTTCACCCAAAGTAAGGCGCCTCCTATTGCCCACAGGAAATTAACAATCTTACTCTGTGACTAATACCTCCTCCCTCTTTATTTTATTTTTCAAAACAACTGCACAGAACTATCAAAAACATCTTCAGCAAGCACCATGTCTAAGGGCAAGCTCCTATTTACAAGAATTTCCATCTGGGTTACTGTCAAACTCTAAACATGCTTCATGAATGAACTGGTCCCTATAAGTCCCTGATATTTGGCCTCATGTCATTCAAATTTCATTCAAACTGTCAAGATACATCCGTGGACACACCCTCAAACTTACAGGATTAAACTCTTAGTCTTTTGACTTTTACTGACACTTTTACCTAATTTATTTGCAAAACAAATCATCACCCTGCATAAATGAGCATTTGGCTCCTTTCAAATGTGGTCATTGGGCTCCATCTAGTGGCCAAACTTAATCTTTAGATGCTCTGTGTTAACCCTCTGTTGTGAAGTGGTCACCACAATTGCTTCCTATTTTAAACTTATTTACTCATAAATTAAATGGTTCATGTAGTGGAAACATACTAGCCTGTGTCAGGATATTTTTATTCTTCTTTGCGCCTTACACAATGTTTTCCATTCTTTTCCAAATATATATTTATTTTCAAAAACTTATAGACAAACATTTGACTGTAAAACACAAGAAGAACTACAAATTCTTCTGGGTTACAACGGATGGAAGACAGCAGATTCCAAAACCATTAAAAAAACATTATTCAGACCATTACCGAAAATGCAACATAAAAGAGTCTGACAAAATATTAAGTCAACCTACATCAAGTTCCCACTGTTTTTACTTGAATGCTCAGTTACAAATATTTGAGCAAGAGCAGCAAAAATATTAAGTGTGGCTATCCAAATGTTTGTATTGATATTCTATTTCAGTGAAATCCTTTATATCCCATTTAAAAGCTCTTGTTTCTGAGAAACTGTAGATGTTTTGTGCCAGTGAAGCCACTAGATGGAGCCAAAGGACCATTTTGGCTGGGTGGCACTTGATTCATAGACAAACTTGTTTTTGACTCACACATAATTCTGACAAATTAAAGGGATACACTTAAGTTATGCTGCCTCTATTGCCATTATCCTATTTCAGCTGAACCCTGAAAACAAGCGGCAAGGGACTGCAACTTTCAGGAGCCACTGTGTTTGATTTCACATGGATCCAAATCATGGATCTGTCAAGATACATCCCTGGACACACCTTCTACCTTAGAGGAATCAACTCTTGGTCTTACATCTTTTGCTTATGTTTCTGCCACAATTTTATGTCTAACCACACTCACACACTGCATAAATGACTATTTGACTCCAGCAAATATGGTCATTTGGCTGCATCTACAAGACCAACTTAGACTAAGGGTGCCTTCTGCAGGCTTGTAATGTCCATGTGCTCTGAACCCCACAGGGGCCTCGATTGACCAACGTGCCATAACCCCACGTGTGCCTCGAATGACCAATTCGCTCGGTCCCGCTTATCGCTGCTTGGCAGCTTTAATTATTTTTGTTTCTTAACTGCCCAGTTGGCTCATTTTTCAGGTACTCCACTTGAGATAAACGCGATCGACATATGGCACACCCCCGTGAATGTGTTACCGCTACTCAGGCCAAATGCTGAAATTTTTTTATGATGCTAGCTACGCTAGGCACGGATTAGCTGCGCTAGCCCTTCGGTAAAAGTGGTGCTATAGTTGCAAATTTTAGTAGAATCTAAAGACATTGGCCAGACCTTCAAAAAAGTCTCTTGGGTCCATGTAGAAATTCTGTACAGGAAGTCGGGAAATGAGGCCNATTCAGTCGTAGCTAGCGCAAAAAAAAGTGCCTCGCTAATTTTTAAACAAACTCCGATCGGCATGAAAATTCTCATGTGAATTCTTCATGAAAAGACCTATCAGAAAATATAACACTTTATACCAAAGAAAGTTTCACGGCTTCAGAATTGGGCCACTTCCTGTGTAGCATGGACCCACTTCCTGTTTGGCATTCTGCTAATAACTCCTTCACTTTTTCACCGATCATCTCCAAACTTCACGTATGTGTACAAAAAACTCATATGCACCAAAGGTATTTTTGAATTTTCCCTGGGTAAAAGGGCGTGGCCACAAACAGCGCTCAAATTTGACCATTTTTTCGTAAAAATCAAACCTCTATATCTCTGGTTCGCAAAGTCGGATCCGGACCAAAGTGCACACATATGTTCGCTGTCACAGCCTGAGTCCATGTGGGTGTCAATGTACAGCGCCCCCTACTGGAAAAGACCTAAACTACACATAGTAGACCATTAATATAGAAACACAATTCCTTATAATAACATTCTTATACAAACTCCGATCCGGACCAAAACACACACAAATGTTCAGTGTCCAAGCCTGAATGCAGCCATATGACTTTTCTTCACCCAAAGTAAGGCGCCTCCTATTGCCCACAGGAAATTAAAAGTCTTACTCTCTGACTAATAGCTCCTCCCTCTTTATTTTATTTTTCAAAACAACTGCACAGAACTATCAAAAACATCTTCAGCAAGCACCATGTCTAAGGGCAACCTCCTATTTACAAGAATTTCCATCTGGGTTACTGTCAAACTCTAAACATGCTTCATGAATGAACTGGTCCCTATAAGTCCCTGATATTTGGCCTCATGTCATTCAAATTTCATTCAAACTGTCAAAATACATCCCTGGACACACCCTCAAATTTACATAATTACGCTCTTAGTCTTTTGACCTTTACCAACATTTTTTTTCCCATTTTTTGCTAATTAAATCATCACCATGCATAACTGAGCATTTGGCTCCTTTCAAATGTGGTCATTGGGCTCCATCTAGTGGCCAAAGTTAATCTCTAAATCCTCTGTGTTAACCCTGTGTTGTGAAGTCACCACCTATTTTACACGTTTTTACTCCTAAATTAATTGTCCAATCAAACTCACACACTGCAAAAATGACTATTTCGCTCCAGCGAATATTGTCATTTGGCTGCATCTACAAGCCCAACTGAAACTAAGGGTGGCTTCTGCAGGCTTGTAGTGTCCATGTGCTCTGAACCCCACAGGGGCCTCGATTGACCAACGTGCCATAACCCCACGTGTGCCTCGAATGACCAATTCGCTCGGTCCCGCTTATCGCTGCTTGGCAGCTTTAATTAGGGACCGAGCACTGACTAGTGTCAGCGAGGACCCTCTTGAAATTGCTCGGATTATTATTTTTGTTTCTTTACACGGGTCAACGGAGTAAAAAGTCCATGAGGTGAACTCTATTTGCGCTAGCTGTATACCGTGTGGGGGCACTTACACATTGGCGATGAGTCCGGTTTACGAAAAATTTTTTTCAGATGCTAGCTACGCTAGGCACGGATTAGTTGCGCTAGCCCCTCCGGGAAAGTTGTGCTATAGTTGTCTAAAAATCATCCAAGTTTACTGGAACAGGTCGGGATGTTTTTTCAGAGACCGGTTGTTTTTTTGAAAAGTTGTCCCTCAAGCCTTTACTCCGGATTTATAGGGTTTTACCGGTTTTTATCCCATGGATAAACTTGCTTGAACAGGATCCCTAAATACCTGATTGATACCAAAGTTCTCCTGTGTATGCGAAATATATCTAGGATTAAAAGTTATTAAAAGAGTTTTCATTAGTCTTCCGGTTTGGCCACAAGGGGGCACTGAGTGTTTTTTTTTTTTGGATTTCATCGTATCGCCATGACAGTTTTTTTTCAGATAAATCTTTTCGAGGCCTTTCGGAATATATAAAACATTTTGTTACCATTTTATGAGTTACTGCCGATATTTTAGGTCAAAGTAGCCATTTTCGGAAAACTCGCCAACTTTGTGACCTCGTAACTCCTTTATTTTTTAATCCAATTTTTTGTTAACAATTTTTAAATTAGGTGCTCCCTTAGACGCACCACCGGTATGTGGCCAATTTCCCGTGAAAATTCCGGCCGAATCGCATAATTCAGTGGTAGCTAGCGCAAAAAAAAGTGCTTCGCTAATTTTTAAACGAACCACAATCGGCATGAAAATTCGCATGCGCATTCCTCATGAAAAGACCTATCAGAAAATATAACACTTTATACCGAAGAAAGTTTCACGGCTTCAGAATTAGGCCACTTCCTGTTTAGCATGGACCAACTTCCTGTTTGGCATTCTGCTAATAACTCCTTCAGTTTCTCTCCGATCAGATCCAAACTGCATATATGTGTACAAAAAACTCATATGCACCAAAGGTAATTTTGAAATTTTTCCTGGGTAAAAGGGCGTGGCCACAAACGGCGATCAAATTTGACCATTTTTTCAACAATCGAACCTCTATATCTCTGGTTCACAAAGTCCGATCTGGACCAAAGTGCACACGTATGTTCGCTGTCATAGCCTGAGTCCATGTAGGTGTCAATGTACAGCGCCCCCTACTGGAAAACACCGAAACTACACATAGTTGACCATTAATATAGAAACACAATTCCTTAATAATAACATTCTTATACAAAGTCAGATCCTGACCAAAACACACACAAATGTTCAGTGTCCAAGCGACTTACGTCGGTATACTGAAAGTAAGTGGGTTTCATTCCGCAGAGGTTCACCACTGTCCTCTAATTTCCAAAATGAGACACTCAATGTCGAGGAGGGGGAAATAAAATAACAAGTTTTGTTGATGTGTCTTTGTAGTTTTTGTAGAAGTCGTTCGTGGTATAGATTCCCGTTCGAGGATAAAAGTTATGAAAGGTTCTGTGTTACTGTCAAACTCTAAACTCGCTTCATGAATGAACTGGTCCCTATAAGTCCCTGATTTTTGGCCTCATTTCATTCAAATTTCATTCAAACTGTCAAAATACATCCCTGGACACACCCTCAAACTCAGAGGATTCAACTCTTGGTCTTACGACTTTTGCTTATGTTTTTACCCAAATTTTGTGTCCAATCAAACTCACACACAGCATAAATGACTATTTGGCTCCTTTCAAATATGGTCATTTGGCTGCTTCTACAGGCCCAACTTAATCTCAGGGTGCCTTCTGCAGGCTTGTAGTGTCCATGTGCTCTGAACCCCACAGGGGCCTCGAATGACCAACGTGCCATAACCCCACGTGTGCCTCGAATGACCAATTCGCTCGGTCCCGTTTATCGCTGCTTGGCAGCTTTAATTATTATTTTTCTTTCTTAACTGCCCAGTTGCCTCATTTTTCAGGTACTCCACTTGAGATAAACGCGAACGTCATATGGCACACCCCCGTGAATGTGTAACCGCTACTCAGACCAAATGCTTAAATTTTTTTAAGATGCTAGCTACGCTAGGCACGGATTAGTTGCGCTAGCCCCTCCGGGAAAGTTGCGCTATAGTTGTGATTTTTAGTAGGTTCAAATGATCTTGTCCAGCCCTACAAAAAAGTCTCTGGCCAACAAAAAAACTTTTCAACAGGGAGTTCGGAAATGAGGCCTAAATATCACATTTTGGCCAAAAGTAGGGTAGCTATTTGAACGAACTTGTCCTAGGGATTTTATCCGATCGATTTCTGTGTTCTTGTGTGTATGTGACATATATCGAGGATTAAAAGTTGTACAAAGAGTTTTCATTAGTCTTGCGGTTTGTCCACAAGGGGGCGATGAAATTTCCGAAGTTTTTTACGAAGTCAGATCACCATGACAGTTTTTTTCCAGATAGATCTTTCCGAGGCCTTTCAGAATATATAAAATGTTTTGTTACCATTTTATGGGTTACTGCCGATATTTGAGGTCAAAGTCGGGATTTTGGGAAAACTCGCCAACTTCGTGACCTCATTACTCCTTCATTTTTAAATCCAATTTTTTGTTAACAATTTTTAAATTAGGTGCTCCCTTAGACGCACCACCGGTATGTGGCCAATTTCCCGTGAAAATTCCGGCCGAATCGCATAATTCAGTGGTAGCTAGCGCAAAAAAAAGTGCTTCGCTAATTTTTAAACGAATTCCGATCGGCATGAAAATTCTCATGCGCATTCCTCATGAAAAGACCTATCAGAAAATATAACACTTTATACCAAAGAAAGTTTCACGGCTTCAGAATTGGGCCACTTCCTGTTAAGCAAGGACCAACTTCCTGTTTGCATTCTGCTAATAACTCCTTCACTTTTTCTCCGATCATCTCCAAACTGCACGTATGTGTACAAAAAACTCATATGCACCAAAGGTATTACTTGAATTTTCCCTGGGTAAAAGGGCGTGGCCACAAACGGCGATCAAATTTGACCATTTTTTGAAAAATCTAACCTCTATATCTCTGGTGCGCAAAGTCCGATCCGGACCAAACTGCACACGTATGTTCGCTGTCGCACCCTGAGTTCATGTAGGTGTCAATGTACAGCGCCCCCTACTGGAAAACACCGGAACTACACATAGTAGACCATTATTATAGGAACACAAGTCCTTAATAATAACATTCTTATACAAACTCCGATCCGGACCAAAACACACACAAATGTTCAGTGTCCAAGCCTGAATGCAGCCATATGACTTTCATTCACCCAAAGTAAGGCGCCTCCTATTGGCGACAGGAAATTAAAAGTCTTACTCTGTGACTAATAGCTCCTCCCTCTTTATTTTATTTTTCAAAACAACTGCACAGAACTATCAAAAACATCTTCAGCAAGCACCATCTCTAAGGGCAAGCTCCTATTTACAAGAATTCCCATCTGGGTTACTGTCAAACTCTAAACATGCTTCATGAATGAACTGTTCCCTATAAGTCCCTGATATTTGGCCCCATGTCATTCAAATGTCATTCAAACTGTCAAAATACACCCCTGGACACACCCTCAAACTTAGAGGATTCAACTCTTGGTCTTACAACTTTTGCTTATGTTTATGCCCAAATTTTATGTCTAATCAAACTCACACACAGCATAAATGACTATTTGGCTCCAGCAATTCTGACAAATTAAAGGGATACACTTAAGTTATGCTGCCTCTATTGCCATTATCCTATTTCAGCTGAACCCTGAAAACAAGTGAGCAAGGGTCTGCAACTTTCAGGAGCCACTGTGTTTGATTTCACATGGATCCAAATCATGGATCTGTCAAGATACGTCCCTGGACACACCTTCTACCTTAGAGGATTCAACTCTTGGTCTTACATCTTTTGCTTATGTTTCTGCCCCAATTTTATGTCTAACCAAACACACACACTGCATAAATGACTATTTGGCTCCAGCAAATATGGTCATTTGACTGCGTCTACAGGCCCAACTTAAACTAAGGGTGCCTTCTGCAGGCTTGTAGTGTCCATGTGCTCTGAACCCCACAGGGGCCTCGATTGACCAACGTGCCATAACCCCACGTGTGCCTCAAATGACCAATTCGCTCGGTCCCGCTTATCGCTGCTTGGCAGCTTTAATGTTGAGATTTTTTTTTTTTTTAAATAATTTTGTTGGAATCAACGTTCCTGACAAAGTCAAGAAGCCTTGATGCAGAAAACAAATGTTAAGTGATTCTTTTATGCATTTAAAAACTAAAGCGGGTCAGTGGCGAGGAAGGTTAAATGCTCCTCACAGAGCTTATGTTTTCCAATATTTTGCCTTCTTTGGAGCCAAATGTGCCCTTTTTTCTTCATTAGGCCCTAAACACATGCATTTTGAGGCTGTTCATATTTAATCTGTTGAAGTCAGTCATAGAAGTTTACATACCAACCAATATTGACAAGTCATTGTTTATGGTTTTCTGTTCTTGAGGAGTAACTCTGTTCATGTTGACACCAACTCATCTGACTCCTCGCCCTGGAGGTGGAAGTTCATGGAGAAGGAGAGACAGACAAAGCAGTCATACGATCGGCCTCCTCTGTACAAAGCCCACTGTGTTTCTCTGCGGAGATGACTGCTGTTTGTGTCAGGCGTCATGCGTCAGCTGACGGGCTAACATTGAAGCTCAGTGTTTGGAAAGATGGAAGAGAAAAACAGTTCCTCGATGCTGTGGAGCAAAAGTTTGTTTCCTGAAGTTGAAATGGTGAATGTCACATTTTTGAGTTACTGTGGAGCAGTGTCCTGAGATAACTTTATTATGACGTAGCGCCGTGTGAATAAAAGATGACTCAGAGTTTCGTCTCATAACTGTGGAGGCTGAGAGTTGACGCTGCTGCTTTGGTACAGTTTAAAGCAGTGTAAATGTTTTTAATATTAAATCATAAAGACAACAGAAACTTCCAAAATGACCCTGATCAACAGTTTCCATCCCCCAGTTCTTAATAGCGTGTATTTCCCCCTTTATCATCAATGACAGCTTGAAGTCTTTTGTGCTCTTTGTGGATGAGGGTCTTTATTTTCTCAGATGGTAAAACTGATTTGGACTTGACAAAAAGCCTCCAGTTCCTGTAAATTCTTGCTCTGTCTTGCATGAACTGCATGTTTGAGATCTCCCCAGAGTGGCTCAATGATATCGAGGTCAGGAGACTGAGATGGCCACTCCAGAACCTTCACTTTATTCTGCTGTAGCCAATGGCAGGTCTCACATTTTGACTTTTCATCTAAAAATTTTCACGTCTTAATTTAAAAAATATGACTTCCTCTCGAAAATAAAGACTTTTTATCTCAAAGTTTAAACTTCACCTCAGAATTTTCTTTTTTTTCTCAATTTTTTAGTCCTTTTTCACCAAAATCTGCCTTTTTTTTTTTTTTTTTTGCAAAATTTTGACTTTAATCTCAGACTTTTGACCTGTCATGATTTTTAAATTATAATCTTATACTATAACCTTGTAGCTCAGATTTTGACTTTATTTTCCAAAATTTCAACTTTGTATCTTAATATTTGCCTTGATTAGAAATTCAAAATCTGTCTTTGTACAGAATGTTTTGTTTTGCTTTTTTTTCTTTAATTCCTAAATGCAGATTCATTTCTCAAAAATTTGACCATTTATCTCTATTTTTTTTGTAGATTTCTCTGAAATACTGATAAAAAAGCTTTTTTCACTTCATTGGTGACTGGAACAATTTCCATGTCAGGTGGTACAACCAATGTAATAATGTGAAATGTTATTTTAACATCAAATTATTTATTTTATTCACAAATAAAAGAAATAAAACACACAAAATGAAAATGTCTGAGTCACTACAGACACTTGAGAGATACTTGCCAATAATTTCACACAGAAAAAATAACAGGAACATATAAATATATTTTCATATATTTGGTTGTGCCACCTGACATTTTTGGGTGCTCAAATTAAAAATACAAAAAAATAATGAACCTAAAAACTTTGAAATGTTGGTCAACTACTGAAATCTGTTAGAAAACATAATTCTTCTCTCAGAAATATGTTTTTATCCATTTTCAAAGAACTTTTTAAAAATACGTTTTTAGACCCTCTTTTTGTCATTGACCCAAATATACTAAAACAGAACAACAAAGAGCAGAAACCAAAAGAAGTTGTTTCTTACAGATAGTTTTTAAAGCTCATTCCTGCTTCAAACTGCAGTCATGTTTTTTCAACGTTAAGTCCGAGGGGGATAAAGTCATCGAGCACAGTTTTGCTGAAGAAGCACAAAAAGGCCGAGTAACACGTCAAGTGGCTGTTCTATTTTTACAGCAGAAGAAGAAGAAACTGTGTGTTTGACCAGAGGCTGATCCTCATGGAGGTGAGAGGAAGCCTTTAAATCCATAAGTGTCGTTCAGAAATGAGAAAAAGGGACACGTTCCTCTTAGTTCCTGATAATTTATTCATCCCAGGCTTGTGATATCCCCAGGAGAGGCTCCGTATTTGGTTTATTGACGAGCAATGAGAGTGATTTACTCCCCTGTTCTTCACAAACGCCTCCTCCTCTCACTTATTATCACTTCAGAAAGACACGTCGGCTTTGAGCTCTGGAGAAAGAAACACTTAAAGGACGTTTACATTTTCAAAGACTATTTCTATAAAGGGGAGTTCTGCTTATAAATATTCACAAAGTACAAATATTTGGGTTTCTTTTTCAATTTTTACTAAAAATAAGACAAACACTCAAATTTCAGTTTTCTGTCCAAAACCTGAACGAGTTCATGAAAAACACTACAGTTCAGAATAAAGAAACTTAACTGACGACATATTTTGGATAAATAATGAAGCAGAAAACCACTTAAATAACTCTTCTGAAGTTTTGTAGTTTAATATTTGTCAGAATTTTCCAGAATGACTCGTCGACTCTGCAGAAATCATCTCCTGAAGGTTGAATAACACTGGTCTAAAGGTCTGCAGCCTCTCGACACCATTTCCCATCATGCCTGGAGGTTACGTCTTTTGAGAGCAGAGTGTGATGCATTACTCGCACGTGTGTGTGTCAGAAAGGCGCCGTGGTCGCGGCAGTAATGGTTGTAATAGAGGTTTACGCTCCCAGGAAACTCTCTCTCTCTCCCCTGAAAGGAGCCCATGTGCCTGTGAGTGCAGGTCACTTTTGTTTGTTTAAGCTGGGTCGCTTACACTCAGGGCCTTCAGTGTGTTTGTGTGTGTGTGTGTGTGTGTGTGTGTGGCTGCACGGTGTTGAAACAGTATCAGGGGGTTAGGATAACATCCTCCTGTTGTTTGACGCTTGGGATGATAATGAAAATGGACCAACACGAACAGAAAAACCCCAAATGAACAGATTCCTAAACGTTTAATCTCTAACTTCTGTCGCTGAAACAAGTTTTTCTTTATATTTCTACACATGTCACGACGTCTTAAAGGTGACATCCTTTGACTGTGTGTGGATCCAGAGTGTGTTAACTGTGTTAGAGGTCAGTGTGAATGGTTAAAGATTAATAAGCATGATTGAACAGTGAACATGTTGACTGACTTCATGGGAGCGAATCAGGCTCCATTCTTCCACAGACTCCTATAAAAACACAGGATCATATTCACATCAGAGCACACGGCGGCAGAATTAACTCTGAAAGTTCAGCAGCTCCTGAAGCTGAGAGAATCCCAGAGGGTGGAAGTGATAATTACATGAGAAAAAGACAGTTTAAGTTGAAACATGCTGATGAAACAGTTTTTTTTCCTTCACTAATATGTGATGAAACTGCTGACTCGCTCAAAAAAACCTTTAGGATAAGATAAATATAGAGTTATCTGACAGTCTGCTATCATGGAAAAGTGTATTACTGTTGTGTCTCAGTCAAACCTTTAAATTAAATCCATTAATTTAAACTCCTGTCTTTTTTTTTTTTTTTTAAAGGGACTGTGAGGACTTTTTAAGTGATCTACGAAATTCTTAGAACTAGATACTTTATATGCATGATCATAATCCTCAATTTAAAATGAAGTTATCAGCTCTAAAATAGATTGTTTTGAAATGGGTCGGGTTGGACCAGATTGATTTACGAGAAGTTGAAGTCCATGACAACACTACGCCGGCTCACAACTGTGTTTTTCTCTGCTAAAAATGGTTTCTATGATTTATTTAGTGGTAATTATGTAAACAGAAGCTGGACTGTCTGAGAGAAAAGGGACAAAAGAGCAGAAGAAAGATATACGGGAGAGGGATAGAACACAGACTAAAGGCTAAAACAAGAGTCAAAAGTAAGAAAAAAACCCACAAAGCTGGAGTCAAAGGTTAAATCACAGACCGAAGGCTAAAACACAACCTAAAGGTTAAAACTCGAGCTGGAGGTTAAATCACAGGCTAAAGGATAAAACACAAGCTAAATGCTTAATCATGAGATACAGGCAAAATCACAGACTGGAGGCTAAACACAAGCTTAAGTTTAAAACGTATCAAAGGTTAAAAACACAGGCCAAAGGCTAAAAAATGGGCTAAAAGCTTAATCACAAGCTAAAAGTCAAAACAGGAGGCACAGGTTTAAACCATTGACTGTATATAGAATAAACAGCGTGCTTCCGCCTGTCACCGTTCTACGTTTTTGAAGCCAAAAAACCCTGTTTCTCTAGCCGCCATTGTGCAGCCAGAGTCTGCGCAGTAGAGAATTTCCGGTGGAGCAGAGTAAAAAAGAGAAATAAAAATATTTATTTCTTCTTCTTCAGAAGGTTTAGTCTCCTTTTGGCTCTTTCCTGAAGTTTCTTATATCCCCGATAAAAACTACTCACGAACGGCAGCTGTCAAGTATCGTGAAACAAAACTTATATCGCGGTTTTTAACGTCCAATAACTAATGAGAAACTAACTTCTCAGAGAAAAAAACACCTGAACACCATGCAGCCAAATGACATCATCATACTACCTTAGAGTAAGGATGAGAGAAACGTTTCTACGAGGTATCGTGAATTTTTAAAGTTTTCCCGGCTCATATCTGGAATACATGGGGAGGCGGGGCTTATGACCTATACTGCAGCCAGACACCAGGGGGCGGGGCTTATGACCTATACTGCAGCCAGACACCAGGGGGCGGGGCTTATGACCTATACTGCAGCCAGACACCAGGGGGCGGGGCATCTGCTGGAGGCTTCAGTTTGAGCCGAACGTCGTTACATCCACTTATTATACAGTCTATGGCTAAAACATAGGCTGAGCTATTTGTGCTGCTAATTTTCACTTGAACCCATATGCAGCAGTTATACTAAAAAAAACATATGTTTATACAAAGAATTAAGGCGATGTTGATAAACTTTCCTCGTCTTTTCAGCTCTGTTAATGCATTTCGTTGACATCACTCATGATACAGTCAGGTTCAGATTCCTAAGTTCCTCATGGAAACTTGATAATATGACAATTTCACCAGCTTTCTGGTCTTGTATTGGATAAATGGTTTGTAAATACCAGTTGTTGTTGTTGTTTTTTTTGCTCTACCCAGTGGGTTTGGTATCCCAAAGGTTCAATATGTTCACATACTTTGCCATGAGAAGGCAGCATATGGACTCCGTATTTATGGGTCGGAGGTGGGAATATTTGGGACTTAAAGTGGGTCCTGAGTAGGAAAAGGTTGGGAACCACTGGTCCATGGTGCTCATTTGAGACTTCTTTCCAACCCGACCCCTTTTTTTCCTAAAAACACCTTTTTTTTCTGTGATCATATTTTTAACTTCAGAACCTAAAAATGGCAAAAACTCAAACGTAGAAAAACTGACAGACTGAAGATCTCTTCTTCACAGAGCAGACTGAGGTAACAGATCCCAGCGCTGAGCTGCTGACGCGTCCACATTTAAGGACAATCTGCAGTTTACTCTCAGACACTGACGCAGCGAGATGTAAGACACAAAGTGCAAAATCTAACACTCGTCCATCAGCAGCTGCTTTTTACTGTTGATCACAGCTTTGAAACAAAGACGCATCGGATCACCTTCATCGACGTCAGCAACGTGAGACAGAAGGTCAGAGGCTGGAAGACGACTTTAAAGAGGAAAATTAGGATGTGAGAGAAAAATAAATAACTCTGGATTTTTTCATGGAGAGCGTCTGTTGTTAATTCATTATGTAAGAGCGAGTTAATAGGTTAGCTGAGCGTCTCTAGTGTCACGAGTCGACCACGAGTCTTCTTTAAGGTTTAGTGGAGGTGCTGAATATCAGGTATCAACACTCGACACCTGCTGCTGCTGTGCATTCTGGGATATCCAGCACGTGGGCTCAGTGGGTCAGGATTTATTCTGTATCAGGTTTGACACAAATGGTTCACAACATCAGAGTATTTCAGGGAGTGAAATCTTTTTATTTTTGTCCCTAAAGGGAAGTGACCTCATCCCAAACAGCAGCTCAGCTCCACTTTAAGCTCTGATATGTGAACGTGTTGAAATTGGCCGGATGCAGAGACTCTCCTGATTGCTGTTACATAAGGTGCTAAAGCGACACGAGGCTAATCCAAGCTCAGTCCGCTTTCAGCTGCAGAGGAGAAATAATCAGACGTGATTCTGAAAATGTCAGAGGGGGAAAGCGTGTTAAGGTTCTTGTTGGTCGTCCAGCGGAAGTGGCATTTAGGTTAAAATTAGTTCAGCGGGTAAACAAAGACTTTGCACGGATAAGTGTGTCAGAAGGCTCTTAATTCGGTCGCACTGAAGTGAAATACAAAGATTTTTCAGTTGTGCTTTATTCAACATGCTGCAACCCTAGGGTGACCATATTCTGTTTCTCTGAAAAGAGGACAGGGGAACTTTTTTCGCATGTCATCAGTGAAATGACATTTGCGTTTCGGCATTTTCTTTCTGTTCAAATGTTCTCTGGCAGTGTGTCTACCTGCCTGTCAGCCTGCGAGTGAGTGAGTGTGGAGCGTGAAGCGCCTCTGTACTGATTTGTGAATGAATGAATACATGTTCTGGGGTTCGGCTCAAACTCCACCTCTCAGAGCGTGTTTCTAAAGGAACCACTCAACGTGAATGATAAATACTCTGGTCTGTGACGCGCTCAAGCAAGGAAAGATCAAAAACCCGGACATTTGAAGGATTTTATAAACCCCGACCGGACAGGCCGGACAGCCTCTTAAAAGAGGACATGTCCGGGCAAAAGAGGACGTATGATCACCCTATGCAACCCCTCAGCTTCAATAATAATACACGCTGCATGTTTTCATCCATCACTGATTTTACTGAGTCAGAGAAGCAGAGTTTAAAGAGCAGAAAGACAGAGCATCGGCTAAAAGACGATGGTCGAGACGAAAAGTGAAATCAAACCACACTGGAACCACAGAAAGCAGAGTTCAAGCTTTGTTTGTAAAATACTGAAGATTGCTCCACAGTGGTGTTCACAGAGGGGGGGTAGAGGGGGCGGTTCCCCAATCTTGTAGCCCAATCGTTGAGGAATGAGCACTGAAGTGTCCTCTTAAAAAAAAAATACAATGCTAAAGGGCCCTTTTGGTTGACTAACCACACAAATCTGCCACTTTATCTGGTTAAAGCACATGATAAACGCTTCTCTTGGGAGCCAAAAGACACAAACTCCCCTCTAGCCAACCAAAGCTTGCATAAGTGCACTTTTTGGAGCCAAAACATGTACGAAGGTTTCTTCTTAACAGCAGAAAAAATCACAAAAGCAGCCTCTAAGTGGCCGAAAATGTGCTTAAGTTCATTTTTGGGCACCAAATCATGTCACAGGGTATGTTTTTGGGAGCAAAAATGCACGCTTTTGAGGAGCAAATATGTGCTAAGGTGCACTTTTGGGAGCCAAAACATGTTAGAATGTATCTTCTCTGAAGTCACAAAAACACAAAAACTCCCTTTTGTGAGACAAAACATGTGTAAAAGTGTTTCCTTTGGAGCCAAAACAAAGTAAAGTGCTGTTTTTGAGGCATAAATGTGTCTGAAGGTGCCCCCCCTGGGAGCCAAACTGTGCTTAAGTGCACTTTTTGGAGCCAAAACATGTGCACTAGTGTCCCCTCTGAAGCCAAAATACACAAAAGTGCCATCCAGTGTGCTGAAATGCACTTTTAGGAGCCAAACTGAGTGTGAAAGTACCCTTAGGTGCCTAAAAACAAAAAAGTGTCCTTTTGGAAGCAGCTGCCGTGCAATTTTGGGAGCCAAAACATGTTCTGAAGTGCCCTCTTGCTTTCACATGAAACCGTCTCTGTCAGAGTTTGCAGTTCTGAGTGTTTTGATGCTGAAGGAAACTCTTCTCACCGAGCTCTTGACTTTCTCTCTGTTCTGCTTTTATACACACAGAAGGTTGGAAGGAATCTAAAAACCAACTTTCAGGGCCTGATCAATCTTCATCACTGTAAAACAGATTCTGAATAGATCAATAGTTTAAGGTTTGGGACAACCTTGCTGTTTATTAGTTCTTTATTCGACAAACTAGCAGTGGAAGCACACGTCTCTTAAACGACCTTGTTTCTTTGTTTCCTTTCACAGAAATGAACATGGAGTACAACCCATCAGACCATCCTCGGGCCAGCACCATCTTCCTCAGCAAATCCCAAAACGATGGTAAGAAGCTCTGAGATCATTTGTACGCCATAAATAATAAATTAATCTTCCTGTTTATGCAAAGTGGATCCAAACCGGAGACAGAGACTTGATTCCAGCTCTTTCTTTCCATCTGCACTGGTCGACAGTTTTCAGCACAGACCAGAGAGCATCAATAAACTGAGTTATTCTATCACAAAATTAAGACTTTAAAGTAGAAACTGAAACCATAAACCCACAGAAAATTTCACCAGAGGAAATAAACCGCTGCCCCCTGCTGGTCACGAGAAGGACGACAAGTTTAAGACACATGACTCCTGGAAAATTTAGAAAACCTGATTGTTAAGGTTTGATTTTTATGGAGTAAAAAACAGGAGGAGTCATGTCTCAAAGGAGATTAGAGTCAGAGTCTTAAAGTCAGAAACAAACAGAAAAAGATGAAAACTGCATCAGATTTACGGCTGAATGACTTGCAAAAAAATTATCTTATTGGGATTATTTTTTTAAACTGTATTGCAATTGCGATTTATTGTGCAATTCCACGTCTTATGTGTTATTGGCATTAAATGCTATAATGGGGGAATGATATCTTATTATTATTGTTATTATTGTTATTATTGTTTGACTAAGACAAACACAAACATGAGGGAGAAAAGTTGCACATTAGTTGCATGAAAGCACAAAGTAGCGTAGATTATTGACGTGACTTTTTACCTCAAACTTCTGATTTTTATCTCACATCTTCGGCTTTTTATTTTGGAATCTTGACTGTTTGTCTCAAAATTTCGACTTTTTATTTCACAATTTTGATTCTTATCATTCAGATTTAACCTTTTGTCCAACAACTTTGACTTCATTTCAAAATTCTGACTGAATATAAGATGCAAAAAAATTCACAACTAAGCTGAGTTTTCATTTTTTAACTGTTATTTATCTGAAAAAGGCTTCCATAATAATGCCTCACCACATTTTAATAAAAGATAAATATAAATGTATACACATTTCTTCCTTGCAAAGTTATAAACAATGCCACAAAATCTCAGTTAGTTAGTAAGGCTTCTTAAAAGTTTTGCGAATTTCTGCCTTTTTTCCAAGTTTTTTCTCCCATTTTTTTCCCATTTCAACCAATTTTTGCTGTTTTTTGACCATTTTTGCCACCTCAAACTTATTTTTACAGCTACTTTTTGTTTATTTTGCCACTTTCTACCACTCAGAGTGTTCCTCTTGCTGAAGGTAGTTTCCATCCGTTTAGTTGAGCAGGGTGGTACAGATCATAAAACAATTTCTGCAAAAGAATTTTCTGGTCTTCTGACACATTTGAGGTTAAAGAAATCCTGCACTGTCTGCTATTTTGATATTGCAATGGGATATTTAATATAATTTGTAATTAATTGCCCAGCTCTGGTCTGATTAATGAATGCAGACAGATTCAGGGATTTCTACAACTTTGTGAAAATCTGCAAATGTTTGGTTTGAATATCCAGCATTGTTACTTTGTGTGCATGTTTAAAACTTTAATTTACTTTGAGAGTCAGTGTTTTCTCTTCAAATCCAGTAATATTTTTTTTTTTATTTCTTGCAGAGCTGTCCTACAGAAACGGTGAGTAATCTTAAATATGTGACTCTGTCGCCCTCTAGTGGTTTAACAGCAAACTGTTCTCTGTCTGCTGCAGCTTCTTTTGTTTAACTTTAATATTTAATTCTCTTCTCTGTGCTTTACTTCTTGTAATAACAGCACGTGTGTGTGTGTGTGTTTGTCTTTGTGCTGCTGAGATGCAATTTATTACACACACATTTGTCTTTTTTTCTGTAGTTCGAGACAAACGGAAAAGCCTTTTCATCAACAATGTAAGTCTTCATTTATTCATGTTTCTAATTATGATGTTTATTATTTAAAGAAGCCTTTAATGTGTGATTTGAGTCTGAACCAGTTAAATCTGTTTGAGTCACACAGGCAGAAGCAGAAAATGTAAATTATAGGTCAAGTCTCATCCTCTCATCTGAGCTCGACACCCTGGTGTGAATTATGTGGGTCAGACGAAAACATGTACACTCTGATAACACTCACTGTGTGTGTGTGTGTGTGTGTGTGTGTGTGTGTGTGAGCAGCACGGCTCCTCGAGGCGGAAGTACAGCTCCTGCTCCACCATCTTCCTTGACGACAACACTGTCAGCCAACCAAACCTCAAATACACCATCAAGTGGTCGGTGCAGCAAACATCCACCACAGAAACACAGTAAACACAGATATTTATATTTATACATAAATAAACCTGTTTTTATTTCCCTTACAGTGTCGCTCTGGCAATCTACTACCACATAAAGAACAGGTTAGCATCATCACACGTCTTTGACTCTTTTTTTTTACTCTCTTTTTATTTAAAAACTGTTTCATTGCAACTCTTTCCAATGCACCTTACACACAGCTTCTTATTTTAAAAACTAATTTAAGATGGTAAGTCATAAATGTAAGCCAGAAAGTCAAACATTTAGATTTAAAGTTGAACATTTTTTATGCAAATTCAAAAATTTGAGACAAAAAAGTCAAAAATTGTAGATGCAAAGTCTATGATTTGGGATAAAAGTTAACAATTTGAATTAAAAGTCAAAAATTTTAGATGCAAAGTCAAATAGAACTGATAAAAATTCAAAAATATGGATTGAAAGTCAAAAAGTTAGAGTGAAAATTTAAAAATGTTAGATAAAAAGTCAAAAACGTTGTCCAAAAATATAAAAATTTAGATTGAAAGTCGTAAATTTTAGATGCACAGTTGAACATTTGGGATAAATAGTCGAAATATGTAAGACAAAAGTCCAAAATTTTAGATGCAAAGTCAAAAATTGGAGACAATAAGTTAAAAAGGTAAGATGTTAAGTCAAAAATTGAAGATGCAAAGTCAAATATAACTGATAAAAAATTTAAAAATATGGATTGAAAGTCAAAAATTAGAGTGAAATTCCAAATTTTAGATAAGAAAAGTGAAAAAATTTGATTGAAAGTCTAACATTTTTGAGTCAAAGTCAAAAACTTTGGGCAAAAATACAAAAATTTAGATCGAAAGTGGTTCATTTTAGATGCAAAGTCGTAAATTTGGGATAAAAAGTCACAAAATATGCAACAAAAGTCAAAATTTTGATGCGAAGTCAAAAATTAGAGACAAAAGTTAACAATTTTGATTAAAAGTCAAAAATTTTAGATGCAAAGTCAAATACAACTGATAAAATTTCAAAAATATAGATTGAAAGTCAAAAAGTAAGAGTAAAATTTTGAGAATTTTGGGATAAAAAGTCAAATTTTTGGGATAAAAGTCCAACATTTTAGAATCAAAGTCAAAAACTTTGGCCAAAAATACAAAGAGTTAGAATGAAAGTCATAAATTTTAGATGCAAAGTCGAAAATTTGGGATAAAAAGTCACAAAATATGCAACAAAAGTCAAAATTTTAGATGCAAAGTCAAAAATTTGAGAATAAAAGTTAACAATTTAGATTGAAAGTCCAAAATTTAGAGTGAAATTTTAAAATCCATAGATAAAACGTCAAAAATTTGGGATAAATAGTCAAAATATGTGAGACAAAAGTCTCAAATTTTAGATGCAAAGTCTAAAATTTGCGAAAATAAGTTAAAAATTTAGATTGGAAGTAGTACATTTTGGATGCAAAGTCAAATTTAACTGACAAAAATTTAAAAATATAGAATGAAAGTCCAAAATTTGGATTGAAAGTCCAAAAATGTTTAGATCAAAAGTCAAAAACTTTGATTGAAAGTCCAAAATTTGAGATTAAAATTCCAAAATTTGGATTAAAAGTCCCAAATTTTTGTCTGTTTTTAATAAAAGCATCATTTCAAACTCCCAGCGTTCTTGTTTCTTCAGTGAGATTTGATTTAATTTTTCAGGAAATGAACCTGTAACTGTTTATTTCTCTGTCAGGGACACGGACGGAGGGATGCTGTTAGATATTTTCGATGAGAAGCTTCATCCTCTTTCAGTGAGTCTCGATAATCCACCTTTGTTACATCTGAACTCTTTTTCTTTACTTCCTCAAACACTTTTCACCTTCTTCTGTTTTCAGAAATCCGAGGTACCGCACGACTACGACCAACACGACCCGGAGCAGAAGCAGATTTATCGTTTCGTCAGGACGTTGTTCAGCGCCGCTCAGCTCACGTCTGAATGCGCCATCGTCACGTTGGTGGGAAACTGTCAAACCTCCTTCACCGTGTTTCCCATGATCCTGTTTCTCTAAAGTTTGTGTCTCTGTGTGGATGTGTGCGCAGGTTTACCTGGAGAGGCTCCTGACCTACGCAGAGATCGACATCTGTCCCGGGAACTGGAAGCGAATCGTTCTGGGTGCGATTCTTCTGGCGTCGAAGGTTTGGGACGATCAGGCCGTTTGGAACGTGGATTATTGTCAGATCCTGAAGGACATCACCGTGGAGGACATGTGAGTTTATCTCCACAAGGAAAAGCTTCAACTTCACTGACGTTTATCTAAACCAGGGTGACCATACGTCCTCTTTTGCCCGGACATGTCCTCTTTTAAGAGCCTGAACTTTAGATGCAAAGTCAAAATATGTCACGCAAAAGGTCCAAAATTTAAGACAAAAAGTCAAAAATTCGATTGAAAGTCCAAAAGTTTAGATGCAAAGTCAAAATATGTCACACAAAAAGTCCAAAATTTAAGACAAAAAGTCAAAAACTCGATTGAAAGTCCAAAATTTTAGATAAAAAATCAAAGTATGTAACACAAAAAGTCCAAAAGTTCAGTTGCAAAGTCAAATATTACTGTTAAAAAGT
The DNA here is from genome assembly GCA_008086565.1 of Thalassoma bifasciatum. Taxonomy (NCBI): domain Eukaryota; kingdom Metazoa; phylum Chordata; class Actinopteri; order Labriformes; family Labridae; genus Thalassoma; species Thalassoma bifasciatum. Next base: position 126,015 of record RPOG01001386.1, on the reverse strand, counting down.
CAAGAGATAAAATTAGATTAAGAGATTAATTAGATAAAATTTCAGATTTTGAACTCACAAGATGAAGATATGAAAAACCCATGTTGAGAAAATAATCAAAGATTTTTTAAAAAGTTAGTCAAAGATTTGCTCAAAAGGTCAACATTTTTGGATATGAAATTGTCAATATTATAATAAGATAGTTGAAATTTCTCAATAAACTCTTTTTTCATTTTCTATATTCTAATTTGGAGGGAATAGGCTGCATTTCATTGTTTACGTGTCCATCCTTCAAATGTCCGGGTTTTTGATCTTGCCTAGCTTGAGTGCGTCACAGAACAGTGTATTTATCATTCACGTTGAGTGGTTCCTTTAGAAACACGCTCTGAGAGATGGAGTTTGAGCCGAACCCCGGAACATGTATTAATTAATTCACAAATCAGTACAGAGGCGCTTCACGCTCACTCACTCACTCAGGCTCACAGGCAGGTAGGCAGACTGCCAGAGAACACTCCAACAGAAAGAAAATGCCGAAACACAAATGTCATTTCACTGATGAAATGTGAAAAAAGTTCCCCTGTTTTCGTCCGGGTCGGGACAAATGGGAGGCAGAATGTACAGTCTGCAAAGCTGGAACTTATGTCTCTGTGGCTAATAATGGTTACAACGATCTGCAAGCCCATATCACCACAACAAAACATTGAAGAATAGGCTACCTCTCTTTTTTCTTTTCGTTCAATATTTTTAGGCATTATTTCTATTTTTACGTAACTGATAATTGGGAGGTTATTTTGAAGAATGGTTCTCTACCTCACTTTTCCTAACTAAGGTGTAAGTGTCAGACCTAAGAGAGGTGATTATTTTTTATTTTGTTAAACATCTGAATACTTGTGTTCCTACAGAACTTGAGTCAATAACTATTAAAGACTAGAACATGCCATATTTGTATGTGACTGATTATATTGTTCAGGAGAATTGCTTTAAATTGATAAATATGTTATTCATAAAGCAACTTTTTGTGAGTGTTTTGGGCTATTTCTCAGTTTATCCAGGTAAAGTGTTCTTTTCTGGGGAATTCAGAATATTTGTTTAACTGAGTTAGAAGCACAGAAAGCCCCCTGACCCACGCAAAGAGAGAGTCCTCTTTTCAGAGAAACAGAGTATGGTCACCCTGATCTAAACTCTCATCTCTTTATTATCTTCTTTTTTTCAGGAATGAGCTGGAACGGCAGTTTCTGGAGCTGCTGCAGTTCAACATCAACGTGCCGTCCAGCGTCTACGCCAAGTATTACTTCGACCTGCGATCGCTGTCCGAGTCCAACAACCTCAGTTTCCCTCTGGAGCCGCTGAGCAGAGAGAAGGCTCAGAAACTCGAGGTGGTTCAGTCACAGAGTTTTCAGTCTGTTCCTCACTTTTCTTTGTGTTTTGTGTTTTTCTGATACATTATACAGCTTCTGTCAAAGTTTCAGATTCTGAATCAAACTGAACATTAAAGACACCAAAGTAGCATCCACAACAAGATCATTTTTTTACCCATACAACATGATGGGCTCACTGCTAAAACACCTGTTAAAGGCTAAAACATGAGCGAATGGCTGAGACTTTAGTAATGAGATAAAATGTCATAATATTTAAGACAAGTTGAAAATTTTAGATGCAAAGTCCAAATATGACACACAAATAGTCCAAAATTTAAGACAAAAAGTCAAAAATTCGATTGAAAGTCCAAAATTTTAGATAAAAAATCGAAATACGTCACACAAAAAGTCCAAAAGTTCAGTTGCAAAGTCAAATATTACTGTTAAAAAGTCAAGAGATAAAATTAGATTAAGAGAGTCTGTTTTTTCTGTGATTGTGAAATAAAATCTTCGTCCTCATCTTCTCCTCAGGCCATTTCCAGGTTGTGTGACGACAAATACAAGGACGTACGGCGAGCGGCGAGGAAGCGCTCGGCCAGCACAGACAATCTTTGTGGGATCAGATGGGTCCCTGCCATCCTCTCCTAACACGGCGCCTTAGTGACACCAACACTGGACCAGAACTGGACTAAATCTGGACCAATGCTGAACTAATACTGGACCAGAACTGGACCGAAACTGGACCAGAACTGGCCCAACACTGGACCAGAACTGGACCAGAACCGGACCAGAAGTGGACAAGAACTGAACCAGAAGTGGATTAAAACTGGACAAGAACTGGAGCTAAACTGGACCAGAACTGGACTCAAACTGCACCAGAGCTGGACCAGAACTGGACCAGAACTGGACAGGAATTCGACCAACACTGGACTTAAACTGGACCAGAACTGGACTAAAACTGGACCAGAAGTAGACCAGAACTGGACCAAAACTGGACCAGAAGTGGACTAAAACTGGACCAGAAGTAGACCAGAACTGGACCAGAAGTGGACCAGAACTGGCCCAACACTGGACTATAACTGGAGCAGAATTGGACGGAAACTGGGCCAGCAGAAGACCAGAAGTGGACCAGAAGTGGACCAACACTGGACCAGAACTGGACCAGAAGTAGACCAGAAGTGGACCAGAAGTGGACCAGAAGTAGACCAGAACTGGACCAACACTGGACTTTATCTGGACTAGAACTGGTCTAAAACTGGACCATTACTGGACCAGAACTGGACCAACACTGGACTAAAGCTGGACCAGAACTGGACTAGAAGTAGACCAGAACTGTACCAGAACTGGACAAAAACTGGACCAGAACTGGACCAAAACTGGACCAGAACTGGTCAAAAATTTGACTAGAATTGGACCAAAACTTGAACAAAACTGGACGAGAAGTAGACCAGAACTGGACCAGAACTGGACCAGAACTGGCCCAGAGGACTGAAATAAGCCCTAATCTCTCTCAGACCAGTGTGGGTCACAAACTGAAACCAAAACCACGTCTTTCCTGCTGAACCTGACGCCTCCTCAGTGCCTCAAACCTTTAACTTAAACAATAAAGACAGAAAACCAGGTTTGGTTTTTCACACAGGGAGGAGGATTCAGCTGTGGACCAATGAGAAAAGAATCCCAGGACGTGGATTAACCAGCTTCTCCTCCACTTTTCTGCAGCTTCACCTCGAAGCTTCTTATTTATTTCTCTTCTTTACGTGAACTGAAGCCTGAACACTCTTAGTAAACCGTAGCACTGGACTTTTCCCAGCTGTTTATTTCCTCTGACAGGTCGTAGAGCGATAAAAGTCTTCGTCTTTAAAGTTTACAGTATTTCTCACACATGTCTGGATACTCAGGAAGTTTGTTTCATCCTTTTATTGTCGTGCTCTTTTTTGAATAAAGTGATAACTCAAACACACCTGTTATAACAAGTGGATAAAAGTAGAAACATGAAAACTACAACTCTGCTGACATCTAGTGGATGATCTGAGGCATCACACTCATAAATAAAACACATTTATTTAACATTTATCAGCAGCAACATCTTTTTTCAAGAGCAAAGACGTTATTTATTTATTTATTTTTGCCACAGTGGGCACAGGGAACATTTTTAATAAAGAAATTATTTCGTTTTATTTATCAAACACCTTTGTAAATGCGTCACAACGAGGTTTACAAGAATTAAACCAGAGAAAAATATGGAACTAATCAAATGAAGCTTTAAAGGCCCATTTCTGTCAGCTGAAAAATTAAAAAAAAGTCAAAATTATGAAATAAAAGGCAAAATTATTGGACAAAAACATCCAAATTTTGAGATAATTCAAAATTACATCCATCAATAAGTCAAAATTTCTACAATAAGATGTCAAAACTTTGGATTTAAAGTCAAATTTCAAGATTAATCAAGTCAAAATTCAAACGTGAGCTGAAATTTTGAGATCCAAAATTGAAATTTTAAGAAAAAATATTAAAATCTTGTTATTGAAACTCAAGATTTTGGGACAAAAGATAAAATCTTGTGATTAAAAGTCAGGATTTTGAGACAAAAATGATGAAATTTGATCATAACAGGTCAAGATCTAAGATACTTAAGTCAAAATAATATGAATTTCCACCACATGAACAGTTGAATTTAGGAGTAAATAACTTTTAAATAGGTGTCCACTGTAGTGACCACTATGCACCACAGGGTTAAAGAAACTCAAGCTTAAAAAAAAAAAGAAAAAGTTTCGTTGACTGTTTTTTATGCCTTAAGTATGAAAAGAAAAGTGATAAGAGCAGGATTAGATCAAACTTTTTCTCAGTTTGTTCCAAAGCTTCGTGGGTCAATGACGTGACGTCCCCTTTTTTTGTGTCTGAGTGCAATATTTCCTTCCATCATGAATTGAGTATTTCATCACATGTATTTCTTTATTCTATGAAACCTGTGTTATTTGAACACATCTTTAAACTATTAAAATATAACATGTTTTTTTGTGTTTTGGTTCCTCAAACCCCCAAAATGTCAGGTGGTGCAACCGTCCTGACAAGTATCCACAGTAATTAAACTCTAAAAATTGTCAGTTATTGTTAATGGAAATTAAAAATACAGTGGCATTATTTTATGCTTGAACCTTTTTAAATAAAACATTCTTTGCAAATAAAAAGAATTTTAAAGCTGTTGAGAAATGTAAAAAACTTTTGTCCCATAATTTTCACCTTGTCAAATGTCAGGGTGGTGCAATCGTAACATTAGACTTTTATTTTAAAGTGAAGAGAATAAAACAGGAAACAGGAAACTGCATCAGCCAGAGGAGCCCAAATGACATTTGTGACCAAGTGGAAAAGTTTGTAGATTTCTCTGAAATACTGATAAAAAAGGTTTTTTCACTTCATTGGTGACTGGAACAATTTCCATGTCAGGTGGTACAACCAATGTAATAATGTGAAATGTTATTTTAACATCAAATTATTCACAAATAAAAGAAATGAAACACAAAATGAAAATGTATGAGTCACTACAGACGCTTGAGAGATACTTGCCAATAATTTCACACAGAAAAATATTGTCCTTGTATATTTATATAAAAGTATATAAACCAACGTGGTGGACTGTAAAAACCCACGAGTTTAATTTTTATGATTTTTTATTACTTGGATTTTTGAAACTTTACAACCAGTTGATGACTTTAGACAATCTTTTGTATTAAGAAGACTCAGAAATATGTTTTTATCCATTTTCAAAGAACTTTTTAAAAATACGATTTTAGACCCTCTTTTTGTCATTGACCCTCATACCAAACTGTCACTTAATTAAAGTTTTAACCATAAACAGTCATCAACAGTGATATAAGAAACACATGAATCTGACTGAGACTTTGAAGAGTTTGAAGAGTTTTCCCTCCTCACATTTCTGATCGTCTAAAATCGTCCTGTGGTCTGAAACGAGCGACGCTGACTCTGCACCTCGACATCCCAACAATGCTTTGATGGCGGCGATAAGAATAGTTTCTCTGACAGGTTCCTGCTGAAGAGAGTGAGAGGCCTAAGAAAACATGAGAGTCTTTAGTGACTGTGTTTGTCAGACGCTGCGAGGGTCAGAGCTTTTCAGACCACGGTTAGTGAACGAAGCAGCAGCAGCTCAGAGTCAAACAATCATTTAACTCTGAGTTCAGGAAAAATGAGGATGACGGGAGCAGCTGATCTACTCTTCATCACCGTCAGTCAGAATGTCTCTTTCATAGGTGAGTTTTTCATTTTTATACAGCAAAAACTGAAATCTAAGCAAGTTATTACATCATATTTGTAGTAAAAATGGTCTTATTGTTCTTAATTTGAGCCACATTCACCAGACCAGGTCATAAAAATGTCTTATTTCAAGTTTTTTTAAAGACAAAAATGAGGTGTAAATTGCTTGTAACAAGTAAAAAAAAAATCTGCCAATGGGATAAGATAAAAGATTCTTGTATCAAGACATCTTGACCTTGGGTGTCTTGAAAGGCGCTTTGAAGTAAAATGTATTGTTATCATTATTATTATCATCTTTCTAATTTCAAGAAACTTTTTGTCAAATTCGTCTTATCCCATTGGCAGATTTTTTGACTTGTTACAAGCATTTTAAACCTCATTTTTGTCTTAAAAAAAACTTGAAATAAGACATTTTTATGACCTGGTCTGGTGAATGTGGCTCAAATTAAGAACAATAAGACAATTTTTACTACAAATAAGAAATAATGACTTGCTTATATTTCAGTTTTTACAGTGCAGACCAGTCCATAAAATGTCTTATTTCAAGATACTAAGAAAATTAGCTTTTCAATTATCCCATTGGCATTTTTTGTCTAGTTAAGCACTTAATGCTTAATTTTTGTCTTTTAATGTCTTAAAATAAAGTATAGTAAGACAGTTTTTACCAAAATTACAACACAAGCACTTTCTCGGACTTCATTTTTTTGTAGTGTAGTAAACAGTACATTTATTGAAACTCAGAGTTTTATTTTCTCTTTATGGGGCATTTTGACTTATTTCAGCCCAAATTACTCTTTATTTGCCCATAATTTGTATTGCTGTGAGGGTATAAAGACAGTGTATGAGAAAAATTTAACAGTGTCCACTTTTGTTTATCTGTCCTCTGTGTATCTGGGCGTTGTAATACTTTTTTTGCCAAGCAGTTGTTCAAACAAACAAGTTCATATATTTATGAGCGTAAAAATGCACATGAAGCTGAAAAAGTTCAGTTTTTTTGAATTCCAAAACTTAAAAGGGAAAATGAACTTATGAAACTTTGTTAGTTTCTTCTTCAGTTTGGATGAATTGAACATTTCTGACTTTTTTTTTCATTTCTCAAGACAGTTTTTTTTTTTTTTTTTTTTTTTTTACCTGAAAGCAGTGTTTCCTAACCTCATTTGGGCCATGACCCCATTTTCACACCACAATTTTCCAGCAACCCCAAATGTATTTTCTTCCTTGAACAAATGTCTCAGCAAAAGTATGCAGCTTCATTGCTCCAACAGGACAAAGAACAACTCTAGGACGCTTTCAGTGTCGCTCACTAACTGTCACAACTCGTTAATGCACAGACATTTTAAGGTCAGGGCCTGAAAAAAGGCAAATAAAGCTAGTTATTGGCTCCCAAACAAACACTTTTGAATATTTTGGCACTCAAGAGGGCGCTTTGGCTGACACTTTTGCTTCCAAGAGGACATATTTGCGTATTTTGGCATCAAACGGAGCACTTTTGCATATTTTAGTTTCCAAGAAGGCACTTAACCCCAATATTTTTGCTCCCAAGAGGTTGCTTTTGCACTTTTTTTTGCACCAAACAGTGCACTTTTTCATGTCCTAACCCTCTCCTAAGAGTCAAGAGTTTTTGCACCCAAGAGGAAAGTTTTTGTGGTTTTTGGCTCCCAATAGGACAATTTTGCATATTCTGGCTTTCAAGAAGGCACTTGTGCACATGTTTTGGCTCCTAAGACGACTTTTTTTGCACATTTTGGCTCTCGAGAGAAAAAATTTCCTTTTAACGGCACCCAAAACAACACTTTGGCACATGTTTTGTTCCCTGAAAGAACATTTTCCCCACTTATTTTGGCTCCCAAGAGGGCACTACTGTGTATTTCATATCCAAAAAGGCACTTAACACCATGATTTTGCTCTCGAATGGAAACTTTTGCACAGGTTTTGGGTCTTGAGAGGCCATTTTTTTGTGTGTTTTGGCTCCCAAGACAGCAAACTTATGTACTTTGGCTTCCAAAATGCCACTTTTATAAGTTTTTGCACCTAAGACAGCACTTTTGCATATTTTGGTTTCCAAAAAGGAACTTAACCCCAATATTGTTGCTCCAAAGAGGTTGCTTTTGTGGTTTTTGGCTCCCAATAGAACAATTTTGCATATTCTGGCTTTCAAGAAGGCACTTGTGCACATGTTTTGGCTCCTAGGACGACTTTTTTTGCACATTCTTTTGCACACAGAGAAAAAAAAATTCCTTATAACAGCACCCAAAACAACACTTTTGCACATGTTTTGTTCCCTGAGAGAATATTTTCCCCGCATATTTTGGCTCCCAAGAGGGCACTATTGTGTATTTTATATCCAAAAAGGCACTTAACACCATGTTTTTGCTCCTTAATGGAAACTTTTGCACAGGTTTTGGGTCTCGAGGGGCCATTTTTTTGTGTGTTTTGGCTCCCAAGAACGCAAACTTATGTACTTTGGCTTCCAAAATGCCACTTTTGCATAACTTGGCTCCCAACTGGACACTTAATCCCATGTTTTTGCACATTTTGGCTCAGAAGAGGGAATAATTAGACATGTCAGGCGACCTCATTTGAATTCCAGGTGACCCCAAGGTTGAAAAAATAACCGGAGGTGATGTCAACTTTTTGGAGTCTTGCATTACATTGTGCACCTTTCTCCCAGCATGCATTTCCTTGGCACACACCTGACTGATATACATCCATTTTTCCCCTCCGCAGGTAAAATCTGGTGGATGCTCATGCTGGTTCTGCGTCTCCTCGTCCTCCTCTTGGCCGGTTTCACCCTCTTTGGAGACGAGCAGGAGCGCTTCATCTGTAACACCATCCAGCCCGGCTGCTCCAACGTGTGTTTCAACGTCTTCGCTCCCGTTTCCGTTTACCGCCTCTGGCTCTTCCACCTCGTCCTGCTCTGTCTGCCTCACGCGCTCTTTGCCACCTACGTCACGCACAAAGTCGTGTCCGTCTCCAGTTTCGGAGGTTTTTACTCGGAGAGGAGCCGCGGTGGATCACCTTTCGAGAAGGAGCTCTCTCTGCACAAAGCTCCTCTTCATGACGTCCAGCGAGAATGGGGAGCGCCGCGGTTTTACTGCTCGTACGTTCTCGTCGTACTCGTGCGGATGCTGCTTGAAGTTGTTCTCGGCGCTGGTCAGTTTTTCCTCTTCGGTTTGTCCGTCCCGAAGAGCTTCCTCTGCTACGAAGCTCCCTGCACGTCCGGCGTCGAGTGCTACATCTCCAAACCGACCGAGAAGACGCTGATGCTGAACTTCATGCTCGGCGTCGCGGCGCTCTCCGTCCTCCTGAGTTTCTTCGACCTCCTGAGCTCGGTGAAGGCGATGGTGAGGTGGAGGAGGAAGAGGGAGATGCTTTTAGAGGAGATGAGCAAAGGGGAGCAGAGCAGCGTGTTCACGACGACGACCACGACGACTGAAGACTGCGACGTTCTCCTGACCAGACGAGTCAGCCTGAGTGGAAGCTCAAAGAACGGAGGGAAGGAGGAGAAACACGCCGCCGCCGCCGTGGTGCCAAACGGCGAAACATCGAGCAGAACGGCCGAACCCAACCACGAGAGGAGGCCAGAAAACAAAGACGTGCCTCCGACTCCCATGAACACTCCTGCACCGTCTCACTTCGTCCACCAGAGTCACCTGAGACCCCCCATGTCCCCCCGCCCTGACAGGTTACCTCCTCCAAACCCCAGGGCGCCGACACCCGTGGGTGTGAGGAAGCTGGGTCAGCACGTTCCTGTAAACTCGGGTCAACAATCCGACAGCAGCGACTCTCAGGACAAAAGAGCCTGGGTCTGACTCCACAAAGCTTCAGACATTCTGCTCTAGATTTTATTTCCAGACGCTCGTTCTTGGTTTCACCTGTTTCAGAGACAAACGGTGAAACCGTGAAGTTCGTGGCGGCCTGGAGCCGATCGAGTCGGCGTTAAAGCGGCTGAAAGCATCGTCGTCGAGCTCGTGGGAAGTGAGTTCACTGAGAAACGACACTGAAGACGGAGATTTGGAACGATGAATGGTCTGATTTTGAAGATCTCAAAAGACTTAAAAACTTTAAGACTGTGACAAATTAACAAAAGAGTGAAATTCATGATGTTGTTCATAAACAAAACGATGTGTTAGAGGCATGGAAAAGATAATACCTCCCACAATAAAGTCATAATGTGAACAGAATGAAGTTGCAAACACTACAAGAGAAAAAAAAGCAATTTCAAGGCTCAATACTTTTTACGTTTTGACTTCATATTCAAAAGAAATATTACAACAATGAAGTTTTAGTGCTGCAGGATTTAAGTTACACAATTGTGACTTAATTCTCAAAACAGTTTATATCTGTTCTTAAAAAAAAAAAAGTCACAATTTCACATTTGTAAAGCTGCAAGAACAAGAGTTATACTGTTACAGGAATAAAGTTGCAGTATCATGACTGTTCTTGTAACATTTTGCCAAAAATTTTGATTTCCTCCCATTAAATATGATATGATTATTGATGATTTGATTAAGATGATTAAGATTTATTTCTTCTTGTCTTTTGAAGAACTTTTCTCTTAGGCTCTACCCCTCTACTGTTATTTCCCAAAATCAAGTAGATTGTTTTCTTTTTCGAAACACATGAACTAGTTTCAATGCTTGATCTTCATCGAACTGTTTTAAGTTACTGAAGGCTGAAAAAAAAAAGGAAACAGACGCTAAAGGGTCAATGACGTGATGTCCCTTTTTTTTATGTCTGAGTGCAATATTTCCTTCCATCATGAATTGAGTATTTCATCACATGTATTTCTTTATTCTATGAAACCTGTGTTATTTGAACACATCTTTAAACTATTAAAATATAACATGTTTTTTTGTGTTTTGGTTCCTCAAACCCCCAAAATGTGTCCACCACGTTGGCAGGACTGTTCATAGGTGTCATTATAAACTCTAAAAATTGAATGTCAGTTATTGTAAATGGAAATTAAAAATACAGTGGCATTATTTTATGCTTGAACCTTTTTAAATAAAACATTCTCTGCAAATAAAAAGAATTTTAAAGCTGTTGAGAAATGTAAAAAACTTTTGTCCCGTAATTTTCACCTGGTCAAATGTCAGGGTGGTGCAACCGTAACATTAGACTTTTATTTTAAAGTAAAGAGAATAAAACAGGAAACAGGAAACTGCATCAGCCAGAGGAGCCCAAATGACATTTGTGACCAAGTGGAAAAGTTTGTAGATTTCTCTGAAATACTGATAAAAAAGGTTTTTTCACTTCATTGGTGACTGGAACAATTTCCATGTCAGGTGGTACAACCAATGTAATAATGTGAAATGTTATTTTAACATCAAATTATTTATCTTATTCACAAATAAAAGAAATGAAACACACAAAATGAAAATGTATGAGTCACTACAGACACTTGAGAGATACTTGCCAATAATTTCACACAGAAAAAATAACAGGAACATATAAATATATTTTCATATATTTGTTTGCGCCACCTGACATTTTTGGGTGCTCAAATTAAAAATACTAAAAAATAATGAACCTCAAAACTTTGAAATGTTGGTCAACAACTGAAATCTGTTAGAAAACATAATTCTTCTCTCAGAAATATGTTTTTATCCATTTTCAAAGAACTTTTTAACAATACGTTTTTTGACCCTCTTTTTGTCATTGACCCTAAAACAGAAGTTAAACCCTTTGATATGAATCCTAAACAGGATGACTTTTCCTCTGAGGTGCTGACTGTTTGTTGAACTGAGTTAGTTGAATATTTTTTTAGCATTAAATATGCAAATGATACATTTGTTTTGAGAGAAATCACTTTGTATTTTCCCTCCTTGTGGTAAAAATGTCAAACTCAGCTTTAATATGATTCTTTGAGAAGTTTTGTGTCATTTGTCCTGTTACTTCATGCATGTTAATAAAATGCTTTTTAAAAAAAAAAAAACACTGAAATACAAATACATGTCCTCTAAACCGTTTCTGTGTCATGAATCTGTGTCACTCACAACAACACTTTGTCACTGACCTTGTTTAAGCAGCAGTCGAAGCGCTCAGCTGTCGCCACGATGACCGAGAGACGACGAACCACAACAGACACACTGACCTGACCTTTGACCCCAAACATGACCACACAACAACCCAACCGTGACCCAAGCTGAGCCAACAACGTTCACATAACACCAGAGCTTCAATATTATTATATGTTTGATGATTCTGGGTTATAGTGGCAAATATTTCCACCGAACATAAGAGAAAACTTTTTTCTCCTTAATATGTTTCCTGTAATTATTTGATATTTCAAGCGTTAAAATGGGACTGAAGTTTTTATCTTCTGTCGTCTCCTTTGAGTCAGCTCAACATTTAAACTCCTCCCAATCTTAATTTGAACATTTACTGAAATTTCAAGGCACTTTTATTGATGCATATAGTGAGGGATAGCTAAGTTAATAGTTAATTTCTATCGGTTAAAAAAGAAATCGATAATAAATAAACCTTGGCATTGTAGTGATTCTTTGGGGGCAAAATGTTGAAAAATTAGTCAAACTTTTGAAATAAAAAGGTGAAATTTTATGATACAAGTCAACATTTTGAGAAAAGAAGTTGTAAATCTTCCATGAAAGTTCAAAACTTTTTCTAAAAAGGCTTCATTTCAGGGTAAAATAATCAAAATTATGAGACAAAAAGTTTAAATCTTGGATGAGAAGTTGATAATTGTTGGTAGATAAATGAAAACTTTTAAGATAAAAAGTCCACATTGTGAGAATTTAGGTATAATGTTGAGACAGAAAGTGAAAATTGTGAGATCTATGTCAAATTTTAAGACAAAACCCCCAAAAAATGAGATGAAGAGATGATATTTTGAGAAAAAAAGTCAAAATTTAAAGAGAAAAAGTTAAACATTTTGGATAAATGGTCAAAATTTTGAGATAGAGAGTCCACATTGTGAGAATTTAGGTACAATGTTGAGACAGAAAGTGAAAATTGTGAGATCTATGTCAAATTGTAAGACAAAACCTCAAAAAAAAAGAGATGGAGAGATGATATTTTGAGAAAAAAAAGTCAAAATTTAAAGACAAAAAGTAAAACATTTTGGATAAATGGTCAAAATTTTGAGATAGAGAGTTCACATTGTGAGAATTTAGGTATAATGTTGAGACAGAAAGTGAAAATTGTGAGATCTATGTCAAATTTTAAGACAAAACCTCAAAAAAATGAGATGGAGAGATGATATTTTGAGAAAAAAGTCAAAATTTAAAGACAAAAAGTTAAAAATTTTGGATAAATGGTCAAAATTTTGAGATAAAAAGTTGAAATTGAGCTTATTATGGTGCAATTATGTGGGGTAAAAAGTCAAAATTTCAAGACAAAAAGTCAAAATTTCAACAACCTATCTCATTAATTTTATTTATTAATTTGGGGAAAAAAAATCCTGAAAAATCCAGTTTTCTATTTTATGTCTTTAGCTGGTGGAAATATGCTTCTTTTCTTTATTCGTGTTTAAATTATATTAAATGTTCCCTTCAAATAGTAAAGGAGTGTTTTAAATAAATGTTTTGGTTGTGCATTGTCTTTGTCGTGTTTGAGGATCTTTGGGAAATTTTGCAGGATCTCACAGGTGGTGGTGGTGGTTGTGGTGGGGTGGGGGGGCTCTTTAAGGGTTTTTATAATATAGTCTCCATTTACATGCAGTGACACCACCCACAGCTGCATGTTTCCTCCAGTGTGACCCTGACCCCCTCACATGCCTCACCCCCGCCCCCTCATTCTTCTTCTGCTGTGGTATTTGGAGCAGCTCAGACCTGCAGAAACATTAGCAGGGTGGCGCGTGCGTCGCTCAGGTGCTCAGCTGGAGAAAGGATCCTACTGTGGCAGGTGGAGGTCAAAGGTCAGACAAGCAAACCCGGTGACCGTTCACACACACGTCAAACTCAAATCCACACAAAACCATCGGACCCGTTGTCGCCGACCTTTTCTACGACTCGACGACACAACACTCACACAATAGGCAGAGAAACTATTCAGTCAGCTATGTGTCCTTGGCACAGTCCAAGCCAGCGCGTCTGTCCTCGTGACTTCAACAATGTTCAAGACAAATCTAAAATAAGACGCCAGGAAAAGACAAAGAAAAGGCTTCTTATTTCCACTCTTAAACAAAGACAGGTCCAGTCCAGACAGAGGAAAGTTCAAAGACAGGTTATTGTGCTTATTTTAATCTTTATTCTGTCCCTCTGGTTTTCTCTAAGTCCATTTACAGCTTGGAATATTCTTATTTATCTCACACCAGTATCTAAAAAAAAAAAAAAAAATCAGCCTCTGTATGAACTGCTTCTTCTTGCTGTTGTCTCTCCAAGGCTCAAACCCCCTTCCCTCTGATTTGTCAGAGCACAGGCGCTCTAAAGTGTCTTAATAGACTACATATGAGCAAAATATGCCTTAAAATTCCATAAAATGTTTCATTATTCAAAATACAAGGAGACAAAATTTAGATATGAATTGCTCATAATGAGTGAAAACATCAAAAATTGACTTGATACATTCTTTTGGAAAACTAATAACACTGTTCTAGAAACTTTACAAACAGTTCAAATTATAAATATTTTTTCTTTTTCTGTTTTTCTACAACTTTTAAGCAAATCAGGCTTTTTTTTAATTTATTTTTTTTAATTTCATTGATTTTGAAAGTATCTCAGATTAAGACTGATAAGACACTTTGGTGAGAAATAAGACAAAACACCGGGTGCTTTCTAAGATTTGCAGCAGACAGGATCCTTATGTGATGACATCAACATTTCAGTAATTTTCATGAATATGGAACTCGGCCAAAAGTAGGGAAATCTTTGCTTATCACACAGTGCAGGAGTAGCGTCTGTCAGATGTATTGAAAAACTACTTTAAAGAGAGAATTCTCTGTAAAAGTCCAACCCTGTCATAGTTTTAAAAAAAAAAGGTTTTTATGGTCTTGGTGCATTCTGGTCTCAGGAAAGTCTTGTGTCACTGTACCTTTCAAATGGACCTGTGTTTTATCTGAATAGCTCAGTACTGAATGCACAATAACAAAGTCTGACTGTCACTGCCATCTTGTGGTCACTGGGGTTATTGCACCGTCTACTGGGGACATTTATTCTAGATATGATCTTTGTAACAGCCTTTGACTTTGCACCTGCCAGAAAATGTATCCCCCCCTCTTTAATCCTCAGGTGACGTTAAAACATCATGTGGTTTATTTTGAAGTCATTTCTCATCATTTATTGTTTGTTTGTTTTTTTTTTCAGTTATTTTTTGGGCTTTTTCATGCCTTTATTGAGACAGAGGAGGACAGTGGAGATAGTGGGAAAGGGGGAGAGAGTGGTGAAGACATACGGGAAACAGGCACAAACCTCCTCACGTAGAAATAAATGCACGAGAGACGCAGATATGTCTCCTTCAAACCTGTTTTTAGGTTTGGAAAACAGCCAAGTGCGTGTAAGCAGGGCTGCCTTAACCTAATGGTAGGCCCTGGGGCTGAGAGGTTTCGTAGGCCCTACTCCATTGTCCCAATCTACATCAGAAAATTCATCAGTTTCTTTTACGACACTCAACTGTGAGTTTTTCTTCTTTAGCCAGAAAACATCAGCAAACTTTCATTAATTTACTTACATGAACACAAAACCGGATGTTGACATTAAGGTAAATTTTGCAATCAAATTCACTGGCCCCACCACTTCAACTACTGGCCCAGAAATTAGACCTTTGGTTCGAAAAATGAATGTAAAAGAACTTACTTTCAAAATTAGTTAAAGAAACAGTTGTGATGCAAAAGGAATACATAGAAAAGCAGTTATTATTCGTGAAGTTCCTCTTCCCAAAGGAATTTTAATAGGCTCATGTGTATAATGTGTCTTTTTGTTCTACTGGTACTCTTAAACTGTTATTCTAATATAATGTAGATAGACCTAAACGCTGAGTGATCTCCTAATCCCAACAATGAGCAGATCTCCTGATTTAACTAATCAGAATAGAGAGAGTACAAATTCATTGCCTCAAACAAACTTTGTGACTTCTTTCTCACTAATTTATTGTCACCAAATCGTATATTTTAATTTTATCATTGAGTTCTTTAACGAAGTTAATATATTTCATGTCTTACTCTGCCTCTTTAAGGTTGCTCAGGGTGATGTGTTTTTTTCCTACGTTAATGAACGGTCATTGAAGGTATCACCACGCGCAACGCAGGAGTTTTCTCGTGCGTTTTCTTACCCACAGCTCTCAAATTGGATTATTTCAAGTTTTCAGTTGAAGCTGTTGAGGTTTGACAGTTTCGAAAAGATCGTTGATAAGTTACGTTGTGAATTATTATCTGCATCGTATCCAAGGGCGTCAGTTTGTTTTGAAAAGTGGGGG
>RPOG01001386.1:56783-98434 GCA_008086565.1 Thalassoma bifasciatum | reverse complement strand
ACAGAGCAGAAACAAGCATCAGACGAGAAGACATCTTTAAACCTTTACCTGAGAGAGCTGGACCAATCAGAAGAGTGCTGACAAAGGGAGTGGCTGGCATCGGGAAAACCGTCTTAACACAGAAGTTCACTCTGGACTGGGCTGAAGACAAAAGCAACCAGAACATCTACTTCACATTTCCATTCACTTTCAGAGAGCTGAATGTGCTGAAAGAGAGAAAGTTCAGCTTGGTGGGACTTGTTCATCACTTCTTTCCTCAAAGCAAAGCAGCAGGACTCGGCAGGTTTGAAGAGTTCCAGCTCCTCTTCATCTTTGACGGTCTGGATGAGTGTCGACTTCCTCTGGACTTCCACAACAATCAGATCCTGACTGATGCTACAGAGTCCACCTCAGTGGATGTGCTGCTGACAAACCTCATCAGGGGGAACCTGCTTCCCTCTGCTCTCCTCTGGATAACCACACGACCTGCAGCAGCCAATCAGATCCCTCCTGAGTGTGTGGACATGTTGACAGAGGTCAGAGGGTTCAGTGACCCTCAGAAGGACGAGTACTTCAGGAAGAGGTTCAGAGATGAGGAGCAGGCCACAACAATCATCTCCCACATCAAGAGCTCCAGAAGCCTCCACATCATGTGCCACATCCCGGTCTTCTGCTGGATCACTGCTACAGTTCTGGAGGATCTGCTGAAGACCAGAGAGGGGGGGCAGCTGCCCAGGACCCTGACTCAGATGTACATCCACTTCCTGCTGGTTCAGACCAAACTGAGCATCAAGTTTAAGCAAGGAGCTGAGACTGAATCACTCTGGAATAAAAAGAGCTGGAAGATGATTAAGTCTCTGGGAAAACTGGCTTTTGAGCAGCTGCAGAAAGGTTTGGACTAGAAGATACTTAGTCTGGACTGTCTCACACCGTAGCTGTAGTCTCGTCGGAGTCAAATGAGTCCTCACAAGTGTGTCTAGAAATCTCTCCTCTCTCCTGACATGGTCCTGTTCCAGAAGACGAAGTAGGTAGACTCGCAAGTCCTCAAAGAGGCTGCTCTTCACGTCCATCTGACCTTCACCAAGTCTGGAACCAACCTGATGGTAGAAGAAAAAAGAACTTCCTGGAGGCCTAAATTATTCAGAGTCAAACCTGAACTAACACGTCTCCATCAGAGCGCTGTGGACAAAGCCTTACAGAGTCCAAACGGACACCTGGACTTGTTCCTGCGCTTCCTCCTGGGTCTCTCTCTGCAGACCAATCAGAGTCTCCTGAAAGGTCTGCTGACACAGACAGGAAGTGACTCACAGACCAATCAGGAAACAGTTGGGTACATGAAGAAGAAGATCAGTGAGGATGTGTCTGCAGAGAAAAGCATCAACCTGTTCCACTGTCTGAATGAACTGAATGATCGTTCTCTAGAGAAGCAGATCCAACAGACCCTGAGATCAGGACGTTTGTCCACAGAGGAACTGTCTCCTGCTCAGTGGTCAGCTCTGGTCTTCATCTTACTGTCATCAGACAAAGATCTGGACCTGTTTGACCTGAAGAAATACTCTCCTTCAGAGAAGGCTCTTCTGAAGCTGCTGCCTGTGATTAAAGCTACAAACAAAGCTGTGTGAGTGAAAGAGTCAGACATTTGAAACAGAATTCACTCTGCTCATGAAAACTGTGAAAACATTTGTTTGGTCTTCTTTCATTTTCTTCTTCAGGCTGAGTGGATGTAACCTGACAGAGAGAAGCTGTGAAGCTCTGTCCTCAGTCCTCAGCTCAAAGTCCTCCAACCTGAGAGATCTGGACCTGAGAAACAACAACCTGAAGGATTCAGGAGTAGAGAAGCTCTGTGCTGGACTAAAGAGTCCAAACTGCAAACTGGAAACTCTCAGGTCAGATTTTCTGCTGACCCTACTGGGATGTTGTACCTACATAAATAGTTAAAGTCAGTCATCTTTTTTGCATTTTTTTTGTTTTTTGTTTTCTTTCCTCCAGTCTGTCAGGATGCCTGATCACAGAGACAGGATGTGCTTTCCTGGCCTCAACTTTGTGCTCCAACGCCTCCCACCTGAGAGATCTGGACCTATGCAACAACAACCTGCAAGACTCAGGAGTAGAGAAGTTCTGTGCTGAACTGAAGAGTCCAAACTGCAAACTGCAAACTCTCAGGTCAGGTGTTCCTGTTAATTCCTACTAAAAACTAAAGCCTAAGTCAATTCAGTAATTAAAATAAGCTAAATAATTCAATCCTTATCTGTTTTTTTCCTCTACCAGACTGTCAGGATGTCTGATCAAAGAGAAAAGTTGTGCTTCTCTGGCCACAGCTCTGAGCTCAGACCTCTCCCACCTGAAAGAGCTGGACCTGAGTAACAACATCCTGAAGGATTCAGGAGTAGAGAAGCTCTCTCACGAACTTAAGAGTCCAAACTGCAAAGTGGAAACTATCAGGTCAGGATTTCTGTTGATTCCTCCTAAAAACTAAGGCCTATGTCAATACACTAACTTGGCAAGCCAACTTATTCAACTCTAATCTTCTTTTTTTTCCCACCAGACTGTCAGGATGTCTGATCACAGAAAAAGGTTGTGCTTCTCTGGCCTCAGCTCTGAGCTCAGACCCCTCCCACCTAAAAGAGCTGGACCTGAGTAACAACGACGTCCTAGATTCAGGAGTAGAGAAGCTCTCTCACGAACTGAAGAGTCCAAACTGCAAACTGGAAACTATCAGGTCAGGATTTCTGTTAATCCCCCCTTTAAATTAAGGCCTATGTCAATACACTAACTATAATGAGTCACCTTATTCAACTCTTATCTTTTTTTTCTTTCACCAGACTGTCAGGATGCTTGATCAACGAGGAAGGATGTGCTTCTCTGGCCACAGCTCTGAGCTCCAACCCCTCCAGCCTGAGAGATCTGGACCTGAGTAACAACAACCTCCTGGATTCAGGAGTAGAGAAGCTCTCTCACGAACTGAAGAGTCCAAACTGCAAACTGGAAATTCTCAGGTCAGGTGTTCGGTTGATTCCTCCTAAAAATTAAGGCCTATGTCAATCTTTAACTTTGCAAGCCAACTTATTCAACTCTTATCTTTTTTTTTCTCCCACCAGACTGTCAGGATGCTTGATCAACGAGGAAGGATGTGCTTCTCTGGCCACAGCTCTGAGCTCCAACCCCTCCCGCCTGAGAGATCTGGACCTGAGTAACAACAACATCCTGGATTCAGGGGTAGAGAAGCTCTCTCACGAACTTAAGAGTCCAAACTGCAAACTGGAAACTCTCAGGTCAGGTGTTCGGTTGATTCCTCCTAAAAACTAAGGCCTATGTCAATACACTAACTTGGTAAGCCAACTTATTCAACTCTAATCTTTTTTTTTTCTTCCACCAGACTGCCAGGATGTCTGATCACAGAAAAAGGTTGTGCTTCTCTGGCCTCAGCTCTGAGCTCAGACCCCTCCCACCTGAGAGATCTGGACCTGAGTAACAACGACCTGAAGGATTCAGGAGTAGAGAAGCTCTGTGCTGGACTAAAGAGTCCAAACTGGAAACTGGAAACTCTCAGGTCAGGATTTCTGTTGATTCTGTTACACAATAAAAAATTGCTGGTATAATTATTAATCAGCAGACTTTTGCTTAGTTGTGTTCTTGGTTGTCATCCTCCTCCAGTCTGTCAGGATGTATGGTCACAGAAACAGGATGTGCTTCCCTGGTCTCAGCACTGAACTCCAACCCCTCAAACCTGAGAGATCTGGACCTGAGCTACAACCATCCAGGAGACTCAGGAGTCAAACAACTGTTGACAATACAGTATCCACTTTGTAAACTGGACAGGCTTAAGTACGTCATAACAAGGGCTCAAACAGGAGAAGCGTTCTTTTCTTGTCTCAGATGAGTTTGAGCCTGTTTCTGTGTCACAGAGACAAACTGAGGAACACTGCTTCATGTTGAGCAGCAGTTAGGACTCATGTTGGACAGAAAATCATTCTGACTGTGTTTCTTCCTCCTCCCACCTGGTACCACCTGTCGTCTCCAATTTTGGACCACACTTCTTCACATTCACACCTTAGTCAAACTGAGGACTACTCGTTTGTCGTCTGACAGTCGATTGTTTCTTATTTTGGAAGTCGACACTCTGATCATAAACTGATGCTGTGTTTTCTCTTTTTCTCTCCATCAGATTTCTCTGAACTCACTCTGGACTCAAACGCAGCTCACAGATACCTCAGACTGTCTGAGAACAACAGGAAGGTGACACGTGTGGAAGAGTATCAGTCATACCCTGATCATCCAGACAGATTTGTTCGCTGGGTTCAGCTGCTGTGTAGAGATGGTCTGACTGGTCGCTGTTACTGGGAGGTGAAGTGGAGTGGAGAGGTTGATATATCAGTGAGTTACAGAGGAATCAGAAGAAAAGAAAACGACTCTTACTCTGGGTTCGGATTTAATGGTCAGTCCTGGAGTCTGAGGTGCTCTGATGAAGGTTACTCTGTCTGTCACAATAAGATAAAAACACCCCTCCCTCTCTCCTTGTTCTCTGTCTCTGACAGAGTATCAGTGTATGTGGACTGTCCTGCTGGCTCTTTGTCCTTCTACAGAGTCTCCTCTGACAAACTGATCCACCTCTACACCTTCAGAACCACCTTCACTGAACCTCTCTGTCCTGGGTTTGGGTTGTGGAATCCTGATTCCTCAGTGAGTCTGTGTTCAGAGTAGGAGGAAGAGTCTCCTCCTCTCTACACAAACACAAACAGCTGCTGAAGAACAGCTCACTCTGCACTGACTGAACCTTTTAGAGACAATGAAACATGAGATGCTTTATCTGGTTGATCTGGTTGATTCCAACCCATTCAGACTGGTTTTTCAGGTTCTTCATACCAGGACTGACTTTGGGTAAACTGCTGTAGCATCAGTGATGTGAACTCCTGGAGTGCTTTGCAACACATCCTGAATTTAAGCAGATTCATCCCTTATGAACATTTTGGAAACGTTATTATTAACCGCCTTGTCTGAGGAGATCAGCAGAATCGCGAGGCATCAACAGTTTCTCCCAGGATCAGTGGAGGAGATCTGAGAGCTGAAGGCTACAATCAGACAAAAGGATCAAGGGTTGATGTGCTGGAACACCGGGATGTAGTAGCAGTACTCTCCTGCTGAAGACCTTCAATTAATTTAGTTGGAGACCAAACATCTCAGCTTTGCCAGGGCTGATGACCAACGAGGTTAAGACGCACCATCTGAGGAGCTGTACTGTTTGGAGTGACACGTAAGAACATTCACCTGGACTGTCAACAAATCTCAGCCTGCCACACTCTGTCACATAAGGATAACAACACCAAGCCATTGTTGCCTATCAAATCGAAGCCTACCCCTCTTCCACTCCCAGAGAGACCCGAACACAGCACTGAAACAGCTCTCCTTAAAGTCTGCAATGATCTCCTCCTTTCTGCAGACTCCAGACACCTCAGTATTCTCATCCTTCTCATTCTCATACCTCACTGACAGACACCAATTCATCCATATAAACAACTGCACCTCCCCCACAGCTCCCCTGTCCCACGGCGTCCCCCAGGGTTTGGTGCTTGGTCCCCTCCTTTTTATTCTGTACATCCTCCCCATCTGCAATATCATCCATCGTCACGATCTCTGTTTCCACTGTTGTACTGATGACAACCAACTATACATCTCCACCACCTCCATCACTGCTCCAGCCCTCTCCACCCTCACCAACTGCCTCACAGAAATAAAATCTTAGATGCAAATGATCTACCTCCAACTCAACGGCCCCAAGTCCCTCACCACAACCATCAACAACATCAACTTTCCAGTCGGCAATGATTCCCTTACCCTGTCCTGACACCTTCACAACCTCAGTATCATTCTCGACACTCACCGCACTTTGGAACATCATGTCAATAACTCAACTCTCAACTCAACTCAACTTTATTTATAGAGCACTTTAAAAACAACCACAGCTGAAAACAAAGTGCTGTGCACATATGGACAGAAACATTGAAACAAAGATAAAATCAGATATAACACTCATGTTATTGTTTCATTGTTTCGTTGTTCCTAAAAACAAATTTAAGAACAATAAAAACAATAAGTAAAACAACAACTAAAAACAAACCATAAAACACTAAAACAGAGTCGAGTCTCATGGTGAGTTAAAAGCCAAGGAATAAAAGTGGGTTTTAAGACGAGTTTTAAAAACAGACAGTGAGGTGGATCGTCTGATGTGGAGGGGGAGCTCGTTCCAATAACGGATTCATCAACATATTGATTGAAAGCTATCATTTTTTTAAGCAACAAACAAACTGTTATTCCAGCAGACCAGTCTATGCAAAGAACAGAAAAAAAAATTAGACCTGTAGTTATCTTTGAAAATAAGGTGGAATAATATATTAAAAGTATCAAAAATTACACTAATATGAAACTTATGAAGGCTTATGATTTATCTGACTTTCAATGTAATTGTATGATATATATTGTATATAATATACAATATATGCTGTATATATATCTTACATACTATAATACATACTAAACTATAATTTTTTTTGCAAGTCTGATCTCTTTAACACGTTTAGACCAAGCATCATCGCTGAAACTGCATTTATAAACATTTTTTCCCTCATCAGTTTTAGTGAAATCTCAACATTACACTCATTTTGTGAAAACAACTGCATTTATGACCTTTAATCTTCGTAAATTAACTTTAAATTTCCTCATTTTGACTTTTTATCTTTTGATTCAAAATTGTTCATTTTCAATTGTGACTTTTAATTCACACTTGTGCAATTTATCCTGTAATTCTGACTTTTTAAACCTCTTCATTTTGAATTTCAAACCCCTAATTGTTTATTTTTCTCTCTCAAATTTGACATTTTGTCTGTGTTTTTGACTTTTAATCTCCTCATTTAGCGTTATGTTATGATTTTAATGAATTAATTTCCCAATCTGTCTTTGAATCCAAACTTGTGGTCCATTTTTGACTGTTTTAAAAAATATTATTTTGCAATTTTTTTTAATCTTGTTTTGAATTTTCAGTCAATAATAATATATTTAACCACTTAAATATAAAGTCGTGTCCATACTATGACTTTTTCCCTCCACATTTTCACTTTCTATTCTGTTATTTTGACTGTTTTTGTTTTGATTTTGATTTTCAAATCTCATAATTTGACAACAAATCCATACATGTGATTTATTATCTCCTAATTTTGACTTTTTAAATCTCAGTGTTTGGATTTTTTTCCATTATTATGTCTTTTAACCCCCTTTCTAATTACCTATAGTTTCATTTGTAAATCTTTCTATGTTTCTCTTGTATCCTGCTGCTGCTGTAAAGCTGAAATTTCCCCCCGTGGGACTAATAAAGGTTTATCTTATGTTATCTTTTTAATGCTGGTATTTAATCCATACTTTGACTTTTTACTGAACTCATAACACTAATAACCTAATTCCATGCACAAAAACCAAATTTGGGTATTAAACCTATGAAGTGTCACTTTTCCCAAACAGGAGGATGAATTAAAAAAATCCACATCAGAGAAAATCTCAGGTCTTTTTCAGTTTTTTCAGGCTGGTGGCTTCACCTGTTGGATTTCAGGTGTGTTACTTTATGCTTCAACAAGTGCATGTTTCAGTCCTTCAAAATAAAAGCAGAGAAAACTGCAGTGACCAGCAGGGGGCGCACTAAGGCAACGAGAAACAGGCAGAGGGTGGAGTTAAAATCATTCTCTTGGCCTTTTGTCTGAGGCACCTCCACCTTTACTGAGAAGTATCTTGATTTTATTAACACACTGACATACATGAAGAGTAGGAAGTATGAAAACTGACTTTAAGAACTCTTATTTTGTTGAAAAATAAATATTTTAGTCTGTTTTAGTCCAATTTCTTAAGTTTTTTTTACTGTTTTGACACAAGTTTTTTAATTAACCAGCTCTTTCAGCTTTAACAAGACCTGGAGATGGGAAGTAAAGTTTCCTCTGAAGGAGTTAATGTTAAAAATGATGATGTTTGGACGTATTTAACCAGGCTCAGCGGTTTAACTAAAGCCAAAAGTTAATAGCAGGAGGCATTAAAGTAAGAAGACCACCTGTTGTGTTTCTATTGCCATGCGGATGTTGACCCCTGTGTCTCACAGCTGCAACACTGAGCCTTAAAGGCAACACAAAAGTTATCCTTAAAGAAACTCAAAACTCACTTTAAAACCCAAAAAGCAGGACGCACAAAGAAGAAAAATTCAATAAAACTTGTTTTATTCTCAAAATAAATTCTTCTATCAAAGTTGAAATTATACATATTTACAATCTCGTAAATTTTCATATACAAATGTACAGTATATGTACACCAATAATTATATAAATACACTTTACGCGCTAATGCAAACCCGTATGAGACAGTATTAAGGCATTGGTTCATGTGTAAATCATCATGTGGATGTGAATGTTTAAGACACAGCGGTTTCTTTACAGTAACAAAAAAAAAAGAAAAAGTAGAGTCTCAGCTTTACCGTGGTGACACCGATATCGACAAAGAGGATCTTTGTCAGCTTCACTCTTTCACTGAAGCTCAGATAAGGCTCTGCATTCTTGGTGCCAGGTACATTGTTCTGCTGCTGACAGTCTCATTATTTTAAAGAGGAGCCATTAGGCGCTCATTAATGTGCTAATTACAACACGCTGACCGACAATCCCAACACAATTAGTCAGCTTCTCCTCCCCCCAAACCCCCCCAAAACCCAACCCCTCCCCTCTATTCAAACACATGGACGTCATTTGGATAAGGCAGAAAGGAGGACGAGTTTGAGCGTAAAATGTAAAGAAATGCTTCTGTGTAAAGTTACATCAAATCTGACTGCAAAAACTGAAACCTAAGCGAGTGTTTGTGTCTTAATTTAAGTTAAAAAAATGAGCCACATTCAACTAACAAGTCCAGAAACATGCCTTAATTCGACACATTTGAAGATTAAAATTATGTCAGATTTTTTTTTCATTCATTATGAGCAACTCAGACAATTGGGGATGAAACATCTTCTTGAAACAAGGCACTTTTTTGACTTGTTATAAGCAATTTAGACCTTATTTTTGCTTTTTAATAACTTGTAATAAAACATTTTTTGACTGGTCTTGTAAATGCACTCAAAAAGTAAAACACTGACTTTAATAAAATGCATTATATCAGCTGATTCTGTTTAAATAATTGAGTTAACTAAAAGCAAAACTTAAACGTTTAACTCAGTTGACCCTAAAAAACGTTGCTTTCAACCAACCTAATACACTTACATGGAACCAGCTGATATAATAATTTAAATTAAAGTCAATGATACTTTTTTTCTGTGTGTTGCTAGTATGAAGTCAAAAAAATTCTTTCATACCAAAAATACAACAAAATGACTTGTTTAGATTTCAGTTTTTGCAGTTTCTGTTGACCAAAACTGGAAAAAAGTTAAAATAGAAGCAAGTGTTTCTGTCTTATTTTAAGAAAAATATACTGTTTTAGACTTAATATGAGCCATATTTACCAGCCCAGCCCAGAAAAGTGTCTCGACTCAAGATATTTAAATACAAAAAAAAGACGTCTGAATTGCTTATAATGAGGAAAAAACAAAAAGTTTGCCAAGTTTCTTGAAATTAGAATAATGTCTGAATACGAGAAACTTTTTTTTTGACTTGTTATGAGCAATTCAGACCTCAATTTTGTTTTTAAATGAGTTAAAATAAGATATTTTTGCAGACTGGTCTAGTGAATGTGGCTCATATCAAGTCAAAAATATTGTTTTGTTGACTAAAAATACAACATTATGACTTGCTTTGATTAAAATTTGTTGCAGTTTGGTGACTCACACTGAAGAAAAAAGGAAATTGAAGCAAGTGTCGGTTTCATTTCGAACAAAAAATGTCACTTTAGACTCAATATGAGCCACATTCAACTGACAAACCCAGAAAAAATGTTTAATTACAAGTTAAAATGATGTTTAAATTGCTGGTAAGGGGCAAAAAAAAGTTTCTCATTAAGAATTTAATAAAATCTTAAGAAAATTGACAGGCAAATTTTTCTTACCCCCTATAAAAAGATTGTTTATGCCATTTTTTTGTCGATTAATATCTTTGAAATAAGATATTTTCCTGGACTTGTCAGTTGAATGTGGTTCATATTCAGTCTAAAAAGGCATTTTTGGATAAAAATAAGACATTAACATTTTCTCAGGGTTCAGTTTTTGCAGTGCACCTCCAATAATTTATCCAAAATGAACATAAAAACAAAGTTTAAACCCCTCAAAGAGCATATCTGCGCTGGTGTCAGGTCTGTAAAGTCTCGTGAGGCTCCTCTCACTCTCAAACCCGGGATAGTGGCATCTGTTTGGGGCAGGACACGGAGCTGGCAGTCCCTGACCTCCAGGTGAGTCCCGTGCTGACGTCACTGTACATGGACCCCGCTGAGGCTTTGCTCCCCCAGCAGCAGCGCGTGCAGAAAGTCCTCCAGGAGTCCAGGGTTTTCCCAGACCAGATCCAGGCTCCTGATGTGATCCCCACCAGGAGGCACATGAAGTATTTGAGCATGAACACAGCATAGTCCGGACGCTGTCTGTTCGGATCACTCATGCACGTGCAGTTGTGCGTAATTTCCCACGTTTGTCTGTTGTGCTGCTCGTAAAAGTAGCACGCGACTATAACAGTTGCAGGGACTGTGTATAAAACTGTGAAAACTCCAATCCGGATCATGAGGCNTCCGGCCACGGGAAGCCGTACTGCCTCATGAGAGGAGCGCACCCCGCTTTAGCGCGCTCGCACACGCTCCTGCAGGGGGGCAGCGGCTTCTTGTAGTCCTCCAGGCAGATGGGGGTGTACATGCTGCAGAGGAAGAAGCGCAGGTCATCGGAGCACTTGATCTCCACCAGGGGCCAGAACTGATGCACCTCCAGTCCGGCTTCGTCCTGCGTGTCGTGGTTGAACTGGTTCGGCATGTAGGTGTAGTTGTAGCCGATTCCTTTGCAGAGAGGGACGGAAATCTCCTGACACTGCAGCTCTTTCGCAGCCATGCAGCTCGTCCCGTGCAGGAGCAGAGTCAGCAGCAGGACGCAGCACCATCCCAGGATGCTCCGCTCCATCGTCGCTTTCTGTGCGCGCTCCGTCCTCGGTGAAGTGGCAGCGAACTTGCGCTCTGCAAGTCAGCTGCGAGTCCGGTTAACCCAGAAATGCTGCTGAACTCATGACAGGTCAATGTTGGTGTGTGAATTCTCTTAAATCCAAACCCAGGCGCGTCTCTCTCTCTCTCTCTCTCAGTCTGGAGCTGTCAGCCTCCTCTCTTTCTCTCTACTCGCTCTCTCTTTGTGTCTCTCTTTCACCGCGTCTCTCTCTGCATGCTGCGCTGTCAGGGGGTGCGTTTGGGTTTTATACCGCCAGGGGCCGAGGACACGCCCCCCTGCAGGGAGGGAGGGGCGGGGAGGGAGATAAGTCAATCAAGCGCTCCCTCCAAAGGTGTTTGTTTAAAATGTTCACCCTGGAGGAAGGGTTATAATCACTCTGTCTCACTCCACACCCCCAAATACACACACACACACACACACACGCGCTGCCTTCTACAAACAAGCAGATTTATAACACAATAGAGACATTAGGAAAAAATTAAATCAGGGATAAACACTGAATACTTCCAGTTTATAAACAAGCATGTCCCTGAACGCAGCACAAATTTAACAATGAGATAAAAAAAAAGTATGGACAGTTGCTCATTTAAACCTTTTTCCATCAACAAAAGGATTTAAACTTTACTGAAATATTCAGACTAGAAAACTTAAAACTACTGAAGCCTATTTCTGCCAGTTCAGACATAAAAATAAAAACGTGGCTTCGATGGGAATTCTATTTTTGGACCACATTGAGGAAAAATTTTAGGTAAAAGAATAAGTAATTCTGAGTCAACATGTTCAGATAAAGAGTGAAAATTATGAGATAATATGTGAGAATTCCAGGACAGAAAGTCAAAATCATGACTTTAAAATTGGACTTTCAGATAAAAAAGTTGAATTTAATTGATTAAAAGTCAAAGTTCTGAGCAAAATTTGTGAAAGAAAAATCAAAATTATGAGATCAGAAGTGGAAAATTTCAGATATTTTGACAAAACTTGAGATAAAACATAGTAAACGTGTGTGTGAGAGACATGCAGAGGTGTTTGCACGCAGGGGAAATAGGAGGAATGTGTGTGTGTATGTGTGTGTGTGTGGTACGGAGGTTAATGTGGTCTTGTTAGCCCTCAGCAGGGGGTCGTCTTGGTCTATGGAGGGGGGGGGTTGTTTTTCTTAACGCCGCTGCCAATGTTTCACTCAAAGCATGCTGGGCCGGTGATTACAGCAACACACCACTGGGCCTGATAAACAGAACTGTGTGTGTGTGTGTGTGTGTGTGTGTGTGTGTAAACATGTCCTAGCTCAGCCTAAAGGAAACAAACGAACACAGGCAGATGGATCATTGTGATGTCATTAATTAAAGTCATTCACGCCTCTTATTGGATTCGTCTTCAGTTTATCAGGACTAATTGGTCTTAAACTCTAATATTTACAAAAGGAGGTGTGTGTGTGTGTGTGTGTGTGTGTGTGTGTGTGTGTTTCACCTCCTCCAGGCTCACTGATGTGTATTCTGAAAAGTTAAGTTAGGTGATATTGTGTGAGCGGGCGTTAACAGAGTATAAAGACTTCTTCGACCATTAGCACCTACTGTCTACAACCAACATTACTCATTATTCACAAGTTTTGTATCTACCATCAAGCTGTTAAGTTGTAGATACTGACCAGTGCAAAGGACCTGCAAATGCTCAAATGATGCACATTTAAAGACACATGAGTCTAGAAACAAATCCAAAAGAACTGGAGCATCTTTATTAAAGCGACAGTCCTCACTTCTGCAGATTCTCCGCTTCTGCCTGTTGTGTGTTTTCGACTTTGTGTATCTTGCTTATTTGCAACATGTTTGACGTAAATACACTGTGAATGCACTGTTTAACCCACTCAAGATTTATGATACAAGAATCCGCACATCGATTTCATAGTTTAACCCTTTATGTGCCGCAGTTCTTTCGATCAAATCTTCAGTTTTGAAATCACTATTTCAAAAGGTTGTAGCTTGAAAATGTTAAGAGATAAAGACAAACTGTAAATGAGAAAAATCATCAGTATAACCCAAAGTTTGTGATTATATTTGCATTTATAACTTGCCACCCTGGACACAGTGAAGCAAACCAGCGGCTCCAGTATGTGCTGCTCGTGGACTGTCATGGCGAACGGACTCGCTATTGCGTCAAAAAGCAGCGTCACTTCTGTCTCACTGGACAAGTGAACATTTTTATCAGAGGGTGAATGTTCCTCTTCAGAGTCTGAGTCTGTTATTACTTGGTGAAGTACTTCGTCAACGGTGAACAAACCTAAAATTCACTTTCTTGCTCTCTGATGCATTCCTTATCTCCTAAACCTGGGGGCGGCTTTAAACTCTGTAAACCCCAAAAGTTTGAATAGAAACACTCCCTCAAATATTGCTCAGATTGAAGTTAAAGACGTCTGTCATCTCCTTGTGTAAAGTACTAACTACATGAGGCACCCCATTTGCAGCTTTGGCTTGTTAAATTCCGCAGCAATTCAGTCAACTTTGGCACTTAAAGGGTTAATAAACCCATAAAGAACATGCAGACGAATGAGCGTGAAAGAGGAAGAAGAGCTTCTCGTTGCTGCCACCTACAGCATTTTTCTCTGTTGTACAATGTTGTTTAGTTGTTTTAATTACGTTCATGTGATAGGTGTGTGATCGCCTTTTAGCTGCATTAACTGATTTATGTATCGTGTATGTACGGTTGTAAATGTCATGAGAATGTTTTGTATTTCTTTGTACCTTATGTGTTTTTTAAACCATACTCATGTATGAAGTTTTTCTTTTACAAACTTTTGTTTTGCATTGTTTTCATGTGAGTTATTTCAAATATGTTCATTAGGATTAATTTCTGCTGCCACAAACATTAAAAAATTCTTATATTTTCAAGTCAATGCAGACGACAGGAGTAAAAGTTCTGAGTTGTAGCTTCCTGTGCAGATAAATCATCGTATTACAAGCGCTCAGTTGTGACTCTCATACCGGGCGTTGTGACATCAGAACAGGTGGAGCTTTTCTCTCCTGGTGGACGGAGGCTCCTCAGACATTCCCATGTTCATGCAGACACATTTTGGGCCTGATCCAGAAGCCCCACGCTGGGCCAGCCGTCTCCAGCCGAGCTGTGAGTCGCAGGTGAAAGTCTCGGGGAACAGGTGCCTCCCTCCTCCTCCTCCTCCCCCTTCTTCCACCGCCATGAGGACAGGAAAGCAGCCTGAGCATCGGTTACACCAATCGCCGTCTATCAGAGTGGAACCCGTATTGATTAACAAGGCTGATAGACCGCGCGGCCCCAGCCACCAACTGTCGGCTACGCCTCCCGCTTTCTGCGCTGCGCGGCGTCGGCGATAGCGGGTTTAGAGTTACACGCTGGCCCCCTGCATACCACGTTTAAAGGAGTGGAAATGGAATTACTGCATCTGTTTAGAAGTCGATTTCTGCATTCTCCAGTCTGCTCCTCTATCTCGCCTCCCTTCTTACCGCTCTCTTCACCCCCCTCCCCGACTCTCCCAGGGCTCTCAAAGTTCATGTTGCCAAAGAAAAAGGCGAGGGGCAGGGAGAGGGGGGGGGTTCTCACAGAGTTACTGAGGCGTGCTGTGAAAGTCTGAAATGTTTGTCTTTGTGACCTCCTCATGGGAAGTTCGGCCTTTTGGTCGTCTCAAACTACAGAAGGTGCTGCACTTTAAGTGATCAACACATTTTACCATCACTCTTGAGATTATTCCAGTACAGGAGCATCAATCTAGAATAAACAAAGTGTCTCCATCAGTCAGGGACAAAGTCATGGAGTCCATTTTTGAAAATTTTCCATCAAGGTCACAAACCAAACCAAACTCTACCCAGTAACAACTCATAAAACTATACATGGACTCTGCATTAGTTACTTGAATGAAGCTAAAACTCTGTACTTTCTGCAGAAACTCAACAACTCTAACAGCTGACATCTCTAAATGAATGTTTTTATACAGATGAGACAATATAAGTTTTGAATTTATTCTCATCATTTCAACTTTTTTACCTTGATTTCCCCAAAATTGGCCCCAATGTGCTTCCTTGGTTACCCGGTTACCAAAACCAAAACTCGCAGAATATAAAAACTCTCAGATTGTTGACTTGGTGAAAATAAAAGTTGAATTTCCAGCTTTGTTTTTGAGTTTTCTGCCCAGTTAAGTATTATTTAAGGACAAGATTCAAGCCAAATAAACACTTTAAGAGATTTTTTTTACTGTGTTATTATTTTAAACCTGCTTGTGTCTGCTTAAATTCCATAAAGGAACTAAACACCAAAGCTCTAAGATTAAAATCACCTTCTCTCTACAAACAAAGCCCCTCATCATTTCCCACAATCCCCTCCTCCAATCACCAATAACCAATCTGACCCACTTTCATCAACTCCTCCTGAATATCTTCCCAAAGCTGGCAATTAAATAAATATTTGTGTCGCCTCTCTCCCCAGGGTAATTTAGTAGATTTAGAACTTGCAGAAGAGGCCTGAGTGTAATTAGATCTGATGTATGACTCTAAGATAAGACGTGGAGGCCCCCCTGACTTCTGAAGATGTTTACTTTCCTTAAGTTTGGACCCGGTCTTTCAGACGCCACCCTTGATCTCGGAGGGAACGCTGCTGTCACTGAGTTCTCACTGGCCGGATAAATAATCAGGGTATAAATAACTATATGACGGCTCGCAGAAAAATCCATGCATCCATTTTCAGGGAAATATTTCCATAACTCAGATGATCCAGACTTTGGAAAAGTCATACGAGCTAATGATATGTCACTTTGTAAGCAAACGCAGAGCAGGAAGTAAGTGCTGAGTTTTCAGATCAGAGAGCAGATTGGCATGTTTTTCGAACCGATGAAACTTAGTTTTATGGTGAAACTTCCAGAGTGTCTCATTTAAGAGAGGAAGTCTTTAATTTTCTGTCAATGAGCAGCGGGGGGAATTTGACTTTGAGGTCAGTGGTGTCCACGCCACCACCACCGCCGCTGCCGCTCCTGGTCATTGATGGATGAAGGATTCCTCCCTTCCTTCCTTCCACAGGTTAGATTCCTCCACAGTCAGCGCTGTGTTTACTTTAAGAGTCACTACCAATCAGCCTGAGGTAAGATGTGAGGCTTAGAGCAGTCACCCTTGAAAGCACACACACTCACACACACTCACACACACACACACTCCTGACAGTGTCCCTGTGTTGACAGAGTGTGTGTATTGTATTGGCTCACCTTCCTTCCGCTCATTAACCAAAGCAAACAGTGACACTAAAACCCTCCCATCCAATCAGTCTACTGCTGAGCTGGATCATGACAGGTCTGTTAGCCAACCGCCTCAAACCAACACACACACACCCACACACACACAGTTTCAAACACATTATGAGCTGATAGATAAGGGTGAAGAGGTCAAAATGTAGAACAGGTGTCTACGAAACAAAGATATCCAAGAAGTTAGGTCCAGTTACACAAACATTTGTGCACAGAAACGACCACTTCTTACTGAATTTTTCTGTTGGGGAAAAAAAACCTCAAACTACATAGAAAGACAATATCTGTCTTATACCTTTCCCAGATACAAAACCATTCTAACTTCTTCAAACATTTTAGTTCTTGATCACATCATCATCATTGAGCAACCGTCCAGCCTTAACTTCCAGTTGGACAACCGCTTTAAAATCACTTAAAACAACTTAGATACGGGTTAATGACAAAAAGAGGTTCTAAAAACGTATTTTTAAAAAGTTCTTTGAAAATGGATAAAAACATATTTCTGAGTGAAGAATTATGTTTTCTAACAGATTTCAGTAGTTGACCAACATTTCAGAGATTTTAGGTTCTTTATTTTTTAGTATTTTTAATTTGAGCACCCAAAAATGTCAGGTGGTGCAACCAAATATATGAAAATATATTTATATGTTCCTGTTATTTTTTCTGTGTGAAATTATTGGCAAGTATCTCTCAAGTGTCTGTAGTGACTCATACATTTTCATTTTGTGTGTTTCATTTCTTTTATTTGTGAATAAGATAAATAATTTGATGTTAAAATAACATTTCACATTATTACATTGGTTGTTCCACCTGACATGGAAATTGTTCCAGTCACCAATGAAGTGAAAAAACCTTTTTTATCAGTATTTCAGAGAAATCTACAAACTTTTCCACTTGGTCACAAATGTCATTTGGGCTCCTCTGGCTGATGCAGTTTCCTGTTTCCTGTTTTATTCTCTTCACTTTAAAATAAAAGTCTAATGTTACGGTTGCACCACCCTGACATTTGACAAGGTGAAAATTACGGGACAAAAGTTTTTTCCATTTCTCAACAGCTTTAAAATTCTTTTTACTTGCAAAGAATGTTTTATCTAAAAAGGTTCAAGCATAAAATAAAGCCACTGTGTTTTTAATTTCCATTTACAATTACTGACATTCAATTTTTAGAGTTTAATTACTGTGGATACTTGTCAGGACGGTTGCACCACCTGACATTTTGGGGGTTTGAGGAACCAAAACACAAAAAAACATGTTATATTTTAATAGTTTAAAGATGTGTTCAAATAACACAGGTTTCATAGAATAAAGAAATACATGTGATGAAATACTCAATTCATGATGGAAGGAAATATTGCACTCGGACACAAAAAAGGGACGTCACGTCATTGACCCATACATCAATTGCCCAATGGATTGACATAATATCCAACTTATGAAGCATTTGCACTTATATTTCCATCATAAGATGCATATGAATGTTGTCTGAATTGGTTCATTATGTGAAATACCACTTGAGGCGACCATCGAGGAAACACAGTTTTGAGACTTTTATTTTGAAACCAGCTCAAGGACTCAGAGTATGTCACCAACCAGACACATCTGAGGAGCCAATGAAACATCTGGAAGGTTATTAAGTCTTTTTCATATTTGCAAATAAACCTATTTTTAAACTACTGTAAGTACCAGACACTTTTGGTGATTATAACTATGAATAACAAGTTTAATCTGCAAATCTATTAGTCTGTCCTTCTTAAAACTGTTTATTTGATTACAGAAATATATCAATTTTGAGACAAATTGCGGTTGCCCCTAATGACATTATTTCAAGGCTGTTCTTTTAATTCAACTTTAAAAACACTTAAACCTCTTCTTAAGTGTGTTTTTTGCATAAATGCATGTGCTCACTTTTCACAAGTCTCATTCATCACTGACCCTAAACTAAAGACCACAAACAGAACTTTAAACCACACCAGGTGATAGTGTTACAAAGCCAGGTGCTCTCGCAACTTTAGAAGAAACACTGAAAAGACTATAAGCATTTAGAGGATATCAAAACACGGTGTACAAAATAAATTTAACTTAAACTGCTCAAATCTGCAGAATAAGTAGCAAAACAGGGTTTGAAAGCTATCCAATAAGGATACAACCATTCTGCTTTTCTTTAAAGATCTGTGTGAGCTAGAAAAGTTTGATTTTACAGGGATTTAATGTTCTTGAGTTTAGGAGACTGAGATGGCCACTCCAGAACCTTCACTTTATTCTTCTGAAGCCAATGGCAGGTCGACTTGGCCTTGTGTTTTGGATCATTGTCTGTATAGCACAAGTATATTAATGTTATATCAGGCACATTTGCATGAATGTTTGCTTTTATTATTACTAATATTTCTACATATATTCATGACAGTTCCACTCAATTAGGGAAGATTCGTATATGATGTCATTTGAGGATATTGCAGTAGAGATGTTTGCATGCATGTCTGCTTATAACAGAGCAAAATGTTCAATATCTGTATAGTCATACGACCGGATAAATGCTGTCAGTATCCATTCCCAAAAGTTCTCAGTGATGTCAGTTCATTTTTGAAAATTCCTCAACTTTTGCAGCCCCGATTAAAAGTTTATTTTTGCATGATGTGTCACCTACATGTACTGTAGTTTAAATTTGCAGGGTGCCAGCCTCAGTCTCAGGGTGTGACCACCGCCCGTCTAAACCGTCACTTGTTCCCGGGGCGTCTTTGAGAACCTGCAGCGACAGGAGTCCTGCTCTTAAACTGCCTCCACTGGAAAGAGCAGCGGCGTGTTTATAATTAGGCTCTTTCTTAAGCAGCCATGACGTCTTCTCCTGTGGTAAACACTCGGCCTCCTCTGGTCCCGGCACAGACCTGAGGATTCATTAAGAGCCGTGACGACAGCCTCGCCGCGCTCTTACCTCCGAGCTGTCGGCCGTGTTTTACGAGGGGGCTCGGAGGGAGCTTGTCATCGAGGCTGTTCAGCGAGCAGAAGCGGTGACGAGGTGGGAAATGG
Source organism: Thalassoma bifasciatum (assembly GCA_008086565.1). Taxonomy (NCBI): domain Eukaryota; kingdom Metazoa; phylum Chordata; class Actinopteri; order Labriformes; family Labridae; genus Thalassoma; species Thalassoma bifasciatum. Next base: position 79,040 of record RPOG01001386.1, on the reverse strand, counting down.
AGCCATGTTGAAAGCCATTAGTGTTCCACTGGTGTTCTGGAGAGATCTGTGGCGTCCAGAGCTGACACGCTGCAGCTTTCTGAATCAGACTGCTGTGCCACGTGTGCACAAATCCACCCTGTTCTCTATCAAACAACAAATTAATACGATCTTTTAGACTATTTAAAGCTGTTTTTGAGTTACAAGAACAGCATTCTATTCTTGTTGGTGGAGTCCCAAATATTCAAAAGGTATTTTTTGTCATCCAACAAATTTCACTATCTTTGAAGTATTCTGCTCCCTTTTTTTTACATTTTCTATCCAGAAATTGCTATTTAAAAGGAACCCTGGCTTCCAGAACGTCATTTTCCTAAATGGATCAGTGTTTTTACCAGCTACATAAGAACCATAACAAAATCTCTCAGAATATCTTAGTTTGTATAAAATTTGTTGCTGTTATTGCTGTTGACAAACTGTTAACAACCAGTTGTACTGTGACCCAGGTATTACTCCATGGCTTTACTAACCACAGGTAAGCCACACCACTCAACAGCACATCATGTAATATTTAAATACTTATGTGTTATACACAGTTTAATTAATCAGTAACATATAATAGAGAGCTCACTGCTAGTCTCCGTGTGTGGGATTTTGATGCCTTTAGTTTTGTTTGATTGTTTGTGTTTCTTCTTTTTTTTTTTCTTTTTCTTTTCAAATTGTTACACTGTGGGAAAAAAGGTTAATATATCTTGGGCTCAGAATCTGGTACATTATTGACCAGTTATTACATTTTGGGTCATTGTTACAATTGGGGTTCCAATAAAGCATTTTATATTCCTCGTACTTATTCGGTCGGAGGTGGGCCGCAAAAATTTTGGGGCTTAAAATTGGGCCCTGAGTTGGAAATAGCTTTTAAGATTGTTGTTAAGAAGTAAAAATAAATGTTATTTGGTCTCAAAAATGTCCTTTGACTTTTTTTTGTAGTAACCTGCTGTTATCACTGTTGTTTTTTTTACTTAAGTTTCTTATGTGTTTTATATAAAAGCCTAGAGCTGCCTGTTTATATAGATTCAAGCATCATAAGGACAAATCACTGTCACAAATCTTGTTTAAGACAGATGAGGAATATTTATCCACAAGTGACTGTAAACTGAGCTGTTTCTTCTTTTATCTCTGCCCACTCTGGAAAAACCCACTCTCCGGTCCCTTCAGCAGATAAAGTCCCAAACATTTGGGAAGATCCACTTCCCAGCAGACGTACAGCTGTGAGTGTAAATGTTTGAAAAAGAGAAAAGTAGCCTAACATGTCTGTGGTACCTGGGCCTCCTCCTCCTCTCTTTCTCAGGGAATCAGGGATTTGGCAGCTTTCCCTCAACTTAGTGGAGCTGGCCTTGTGTTTCCTTTTTTTTTTTTTTTCCCCTCCTCTTCTTTATACGGCTGGTAAACCTGTTGGCCCCTCTTCACTTCTGTCCTTCTACCTCAGAAAAACTCCGGAGCAGTGGAGCTGGAAAAGCCATTTAGGACGGATATCAGATGATGTGTAATTTGGGCTTAAAATAACATGTAGGCAGCGTGTGAGTCGAAGGGTTCGGCTTATTTCCTGTCCGCTTTAAGTGGCCTCGTTCTACTCATTTGGTAAAAGTGGGACTAATGTACACATTTGCAGAGACAGGTTAATAAACAGTCACACACTCAGAGAGACATCCCACACACATCTGCACAGAGGGTAAACACTCAGCCGTGCTCTTTCCTCTCTCTCTCTCACACTCATCAGGTTCTCCAGGCTAATGTTTACCTCCTCAAGTATCAACGTCTGCTGGATTTAGTCAGACTCTTTGTGTGTGTCCAAATACAGCAGTGTCTCCAAATAAAAGATATAACTGACATTCATTAGATTAAACAGTAAATACCTCCTTATTACCCGTCTTACTTTCCCACCACCTGCCCACAGTAGATACTTGATCCTCATTGGGTTAAAGTTGATGCATCACAAAGTTTGTACCATCACTATGTGATATGTGAAGCTGTTGAAAGAAGTTACATGTTTTGTGAGCAGATGCTGAACTTCCCTTTAACTAGAGTGACCAAATGTTCTCCTTTTTGGTGGTAAATTCTGTCCAGGGGGATTTTATAACACTCCCCAAAATGTCCAGGTTTACTCTGACTGTTTGTGTTGCGCCCTCGAACAAAAAATTGCTTAAGTGAAAATGCACTTCTACAGATCAACTGCACATAAACTGTAGTATCATTGTAGTCATGACCGGTGTTGAGATTTTTTTTTTTTTACCCATAAAGTCAAATTTTGAAAAAAAGGCCAAAGTTTGAGCTAAAAGGCAAAGTTATGACACAGAAGACAAAGTTTGAGATAAAAAAATTAGAATTTTTTGATTAAAAAAAAGCAGAATTTTGAGATTAAAAGTAGAATTTGGAGACAAAAAGTCCAAATTATGAGGAAGAAGTCGAAATTTGAAGACAAAAAGTCAAAATTTGAGATAACACCCTCAATTCTGAGATAAAGTCAAATTTCGCGACACAAAGTCAAAATCATGAGAAAAGTCCAAATTTCGAGCTAAAAAGTCAAAAGTTTTGAGAATTAGAGACAAAATGTGAGATAAGTCAAAATTCTGGCACATAAAGTTAAATTTCTATACGAGTAGGAGTTAAAAATTGGAGCTGAGAAGTCAAATTTTTGGATAAAAAGTCTAAATATTTTAGACGAAAGCAATCTTTTGTGGTTATAGAGGCAAATTTCTGAGATAAATAGTCAAAGTGTTACGATAAGTAGTCAACTTCACGAGAAAAATGTTGGAATCTTGACTTTTCATCTCAGAATTTTAACTTTATGAGTCGAACAATTAAAAAAAAAAAGAAATCTTAACAAAGCAAGTTTTTCACTTTGTAGGATTCAGAAAAACCAACTTCAGCTGAAATACAGGACTCTCTGAAAGAATGTGGTCTGGCTGTTTCAAGATGCACGATAAGGAGGCACTTGAGAAAAAATGGGGCTGTATGGTCAAGTCGCCAGAAGAAAGCCATTTCTACACAATGTTTCCCGCTTACAATACGCCAAACAGCACAGAAAAAAGCCTCAAAACTTCTGGAACAAAGTCATTTGGAGTGATGAGACCAAAACTGAATTTTTTGTCCACAACCATAAACATTGTTCCATTTGGAGAGGAGTCAACAAGAAGAAAAAAGCGACTTATTAGACAAAGAGCAATGATAGAAGTCATCCAGGAATTCGTCTTTTTTGTGATTGGCATGTGGCTCTTTGTTACAAAGCACAATCAATGACTTATCTTCATGAACTCACTGGAGATGTAAACACAGCAGAAAAATGTGTTGTTCTTTTTTAGTGCTGTCACGTTGGAAGTGACAATTGCAGTGTTTCTAGCTCCTTTTACAGTTTGAATCAGTCCTGTACTGGTTTTAGTCAAAGGAAACACCACAAAAAAAATGTGTGCCATACAAAGACAACTGTACTAAACCACTTAGTGGAAATGAGGCTTTGAACTGGGAATATCCAATCCATGCCATCCCACCTATTGGTTTCTTTCTATTGGGGTTCCTGTCTTGTTACCATGGTTGCCCACCAAGAAGGACACGGTTGGAAAACATGATCAGGTTTTACCGATATGACCCGTACCAAACTGTACTAATCCATAACGGACCACTTGGTGGAAATGGGGCTGAAGTTGGGACGCACCCAAAAAAAGGGAAACACATTCTTAAAGTTGTGTTTTTGAGACTGTTTCACAATTTGTCTCAGGTTTTCAGGATTCAGAGTCCGGCCTGGGTGGAGGTTTCCAGCTGCGTTTCTGAAGACAGTGCACATACATGTTTGTACCTGGAGGATCGACACATTCCACACTAAGGTGACGATCCGACCTCGACCCAGACGGGACCTGGCGAGGAGCAGCCCCCCCCGCCCAACCTGCTGACCCAACTACGCCCATTGTCAACCCAGATCCCTGAGTCCACACAGACACAGATACACACATGAACCGGCTCACAGTAAACTGAGAGCAGCCCCGCCTCCTCCTTCAGACAGGAGTGAATTATTGGGGTGAACATGGGTCTCAGTGAGAGGGAGGAGGAGAAGGTGGGTGTGAAAATGGAGACGAATGGTTGAGAGGTGAGGAACAGGTAGGTAATCCAGACATCAAACAAGTAAACAACTTCAATAACTCCAATCTGACACTCTGTAGTAAAGCTTCTTATTCTGATAAGAGTGTGAGTCACTCTCAAGATATAAAAGTAAAACGCACCATAAAACAGCAGTTAAATGCTCTCCTACAACCGGACAAATTACACTTTACTCGTCACACATTCATAAACAGTGCGTACGAATGTTTGACGCACAAATCTGTGATTCATCTATGTTTTCTTACTTGAATTTCTTCTTTTTTTTGCAAACAAATGTAGAACTTCCTCAGACCATGTGTACACACAAATGATGAATGATCAGCTTCCTAAAAACTTGAAACACAGACTCTTCTAACTAAAAGTACAACGTTTAAAAAACACTTCCAGTAAAATAAAAAAATCTCTAAATAGAATTCTGTGATAAAAAAGTGTGATTGGGCTAAATTTATCAAATAACCATGAAACTGACACATTTTCACCCTCATCATGCTTATCATCAGGGGCAGCTCTACCGGGGGGGCAAAGGGTGGCCGCTGCCCCCCCTAAAACAACACCTTGCCACCCCAGTTGTAAAGATTTGATTCAAAGAAAAGTTTTGAGATGAAATAGTCAACATTTTAAGATAAATAGTAAAAATTATGAGAGAAAAGTCAATCATTTGAGATGGCTAAGTCAAAATTCTACAATTAAAAGTCAAAATTATGAGATAAAAAGTCAAAATTACGAGATGAAAGTCAATAAGTTGAGACATCAAAGTCAAAATTATGGGGCAAAAGTTGAAATTTTTCATTTTGATATTTTTCACTGGCAGAAATTGGCTTAAAAACATGATTTATGTTGCCATTATGTGTGTGTGTGTGTGTGTGTGTGTGTGTGTGTGTGTATATATATATATATGTTTACCCTGATATTAAATTAATCCAGCACATAGTCTTCTGCCATTTTGACTGCCCCTGCGTATAATATTGATGAAATACGTAGTTAACATTAAAAACGAAATGTGTATAAATGAATGTCATATTGTTTATGTTAAATAAATTGTCGGGTGCAAAGTGAACGAAGGCGTAAAATAATTTGCCTCCTCTCGTGACCCAGAAGGGGGAAGGAGGTAAAGAAAGCTGAGCCAGGTCAAACAGGCTCCTAAAGCAGAAAACAAAGCTCAGAGAAAAAGGAACCAAGCCACCACTGCCTAGCAGCTGAAGAGGAACCTAACAGGAGAAGCTCCTGATAAAAAGAACAGAAAAAGTTGGCCAGGTGAGTTAAACTCAAAGATATGGGTTTGAAAACGAGGCCCAGAGATAACAATAACTTGGAAGTGTGAGGTGCTTGAGAAAAACACGAGACTAGGAGCCCAAAGAAAATCAGAGAAGCACTGAAAATATCTCACAACCGCTCACTGCCTCTGAAGGTGAAACAATGAGTCAGTGCCAGGAGCAGGAGCCTCGGCACCTTTAAAACCTCCTCACAGGTGCATTGAATGAGGAGCAATCAGGCAACACACACACACACACACCTGAATCCACCCTGAGATGATCACATCCCAAACACAGGCAAACCAAACTAAACACACACGGAGGTGGATCACTGATGTTTTGGGGATGTGTGAGCTACAAAGGCTCAGGAAACTTGGTCCAAACTGATGAATGAAGGATGAATGCAGCATGTTATCAGAAAATACTGGAGGAAAATTTACACTCATCAGCCCAGAAGCTGCACATGAGACGTACTTGGACGTTCACACATGACAATGATCCAAAACACAAGGACAAGTGGACCTGCCATTGGCTACAGCAGAATAGAGTGACGGTTCTGGAGTGGCCATCTCAGTCTCCTGACCTCAATATCATTGAGCCACTCTGGGGAGATCTCAAACCTGCAGTTCATACAAGACAGAGCAAGAATTTACAGGAACTGGAGGCTTTTTGATTTTTTTGGTGAGTTCTCAGGGTCACCTCAGACCATCACCCCCTCTTAAAGATGCTACATGGGCAGACTGGGGTGAGTTTTACCGAGAAATGAGACTAAACTGCTAAATGCAGAGGTGGATATTCAGGAAATGTCACCATGAGGTTTAATGTTAACTACAAACAATGAAAGAAAAAAAAAAAGTCTCGATTCTTTACATTTGGGCTCATAAGATTACGTACTCCTGCCATTGGCTACAGCAGAATAAAGTGAAGGTTCTGGAGTGGCCATCTCAGTCACCCGACCTCAATATCATTGAGCCACTCTGGGGAGATCTCAAACCTGCAGTTCATGCAAGACAGAGCAAGAATTTACAGGAACTGGAGGCTTTTTGCCAAGAAGAATGGTCAGTTTTACCATCTGAGAAAATTAAGACCCTCATCCACAACGAGCACAAAAGACTTCAAGCTGTCATTGATGTTAAAGCGGGAAATAAAATTGTGAGTGAAAGAAAAGTTTCTGAGTTGACATACATATTCTCTGAAAAATCGCCAAGAAATCATAAATTCTACCAGGGTTTGTAAACTTATGAGCACATCTGTAGAGCTGTACTCTTTTACTTTTGTTAGAGTAATGTTCAACTTTATGGTTCTTTTTTTTTGTGCTGATGTTGAACTCTTTCTACATTTATCACCTGTTTAAGCAGAGCTGTATTTCCAGCCTTCAGTTATCTCTCCACAGAGTCGTTCATCGACTGAATGACATTCCTGAAGCCCTGGAAGTGCAGCCCCTGTACAAACTCCACGTATGTCACTCTGCGATGATAAAGCACGCACCGGAGCGTAATTAACCTTATCTCTGGAGTTTATTCAGACTGTTGTCCACGCAAATCGCCTCCCGACAGCTGTTCCTAACGGCGACGTTCTCGGGATTAAACGCTCTATCACGACAGTTTCCGATTGGTTCGACTCCTCTCTGCCGACACTTACAAGTCTGCCAATAATTTTACAGTCACACGCCGACTGATTACTGCAAGTCAGACGTCCTCTCCCGCCTAAGCAACACTTGTTTTTAACTGAATCACTCACTTCATTTGGATTTCATTTGCTTTGTTTCAGGAAAAAAAAACAAAAAAACTTTTAAAGCGAAATTCACTTTTCACCTTTTTTGATGCATTTTTTTTAACCTCGTCCTACCTGTTTAGGGGTCATTGCATCCTACAGCCAACTGCAGCCATTTAGATGATTGGCGAGACCTATTTATTGCTTCCTCATTCATATTCATAGGCACATAAGAAGAGGTACAATCTTTGAGTGGGAACTACAAATTCATGACTTTTTTGGCGAACTTTTCCGCAAAGAGAGCAGAGTTAACTAAAAAGAAGACAGTGAGCACTGACAAAGCTGGTTTTGTTTGCACAAAGTCTTTGGACGATACATAAAACTCTCTAACTCCTTCAAGGTTTTACTTAAAAAGCTCAAATTTCACCCAGATGTAGAGGAAAAGGTGTAAAAGTGATGTGGTGGATGTTTTGCGTCTGAGATTAAGCATCTTGAAGTTAATGATTTGAAAAACGGTTGTAAAAGATGAAGAGAATGAAAGGTGTTTCAGCTGCATTCATCCTGACGTGGACTTTAGCCACATATACAAACATGACTTTTTCTGAAAGTAGAGACTTTAATCTTTCAAATGAGGTGTCACTGATGAGTTTTGATCTTCTGTTTATTCAGTTATAAACTTTGAAACACAGTACGGTATATAGGTCAGAATTAGTTGGGACGTAAGGAGTTAAACAGGTTTAAACACTGCAAAAAGGGAAATCTAAGCAAGTCATTATGTCTTATTTGAAGTAAAAATTGTCTTATTGGTCTTAATTTGAGCCACATTCACCAGACCAGGTCATAAAAATGTCTTATTTCAAGTTTTTTTTAGAATAAAGTGAAGGTTCTGGAGTGGCCATCTCAGTCTCCTGACCTCAATATCATTGAGCCACTCTGGGGAGATCTCAAACCTGCAGTTCATGCAAGACAGAGCAAGAATTTACAGGAACTGGAGGCTTTTTGCCAAGAAGAATGGTCAGTTTTACCATCTGAGAAAATAAAGACCCTCATCCACAACGAGCTCAAAAGACTTCAAGCTGTCATTGATGTTAAAGGGGGAAATACACTGCAAAAACAGAAATCTAAGCAAGTCATTCTGTCTTATTTGTAGTAAAAATTGTCTTATTGTTCTCAATTTGAGCCACATTCACCAGACCAGGTCATAAAAATGTCTTATTTCAAGTTTTTTAAAGACAAAAATGAGGTGTAAATTGCTTGTAACAAGTCAAAAAAATCTGCCAATGGGATAAGACGAATTCTCCCGGGAAGTTTCTTGAAATTAGAAAGATGTCTTCAAACAAGAATCTTTTTTCTTATTCCATTGGCAGATTTTTTTTTACTTGTTACAAGCAATTGATGCCTCATTTTTGTCTTTAAAAAACTTGAAATGAGACATTTTTATGACCTTGTCTTGTAAATGTGGCTCAAATCAAGAATAGTAAGACACATTTGACTAAAAATAAGACATAATAACTTGCTTAGATTTCAGTTTTTGCAGTGAAGAAAATGTCTCAGTACTTGTCAAGATGGATTTTTTCCCGACTCTTTTGCACAATGTTGAGAAAGCTCGAGGCATTCGTCTCCCTGTTTTTCTTCAAACTTTATGCAGCCTTGTTGACATTCTTCTTGAAGAGCAAAGTTTGGCCCCTGAACTCGGCTCCAAAGGTCGCAGACGTTAACGCAGCGAGACACTCCTTTTCCTCTCCGTCCAATAGCCTCCAGCTCTTATGGAGCAGACGCTACAAATTTAGAGACCGGCCCTGAAATACATGAAGCTTTTTATACCGTACAGTGCAACAACATCATCATCCTGTCCAGACAACAACCCACTAATCTCTGTGAGCTGTCGGTAACTGTTTAGTTACCGTGGTTACACTGTGTGTTGTGGTGCTCCTCAGTGAGAGTTAAACAAAGACTATAGGGATTTAAATCACTGTTTGCGTTGCAGGATGAAGAGGAGTGCTGCTGGGATGATGTCGACGCTGTAAAGCCATCTGGAAGCTAAACTGACCATTGCACTGTATGTTTTTTACAGCACGCCATACAGCGCAGCCATGAGGGATAACTCATCTTTACTCACTGAGCGCCACTTTTAGACTCTGTGAAAACACAACTGCAGACTTAGAGTCGAGCGTCCCGGTGTCTTTGAGCGTCTGCAGCTTTGCCAGAAACGCTGTGGGCTGTGACTCTCAGGGGTGTCGTAGGAGATAAACACACAGATACTGTACGTCTCTGGAGATGCTGTTTCTGCAGGGAGAGTGTTTCAAAATCATTTTGCTACTTTTTGTTTCTGACTTTTTCTGGCTTTAAACATTCAGTGAATGACAAAACAGAAGTTTGGTGAGACAGGTGTGACGCTGTAAACAGTTTCTACCCATTATAGTTGATTCTTCATTCTCCTTCAGGTTGATTGTCTTACTTTTCTACCATTTCTCTTGCTCAATGCTGGAATTTAGACAGATATAGCAACGAGACACTCATTGTAACTTCCAACCAGATGGCTCACCGGTCACTTCATTTCTGTCACCCCAAAAAGGTTTTGGGCTCATCTGCTAAACTCACAAAGATTTTTAAAACCTTGACATATAATACAAATGTAAGAGACCACACAGGACGACAGATTCAGCCACAAACAACCCCAGCCCACCCTAAAAATCTCAGGCATAATGGGTTAGAGGAAACTTCTTGAGCTAAATGTTGCAAATTGTTGGACTCCTTTCTTTGTCAGACTTTAAAATGCTAATCTAAAATGCTGCTTGCATTTTCATTACATGCAAACATTGACAAAAATTTGCTTTTTTGAAACATTTTTTAGTCATTTGTTTGCCAACTTAAGAGGCTTTTCTTTAAGGCAGTGGTTCCTAAACTTTTCAGCTTCATCCAATACAAAAAGGCGAACACATAAACAGATATAACCAAACAAAAGATTGGTCTTTGATACTTAATTTAGCTTCTGGAAGTATGTTTATTTTCATTTTCTTACAAAAACAGACAATCAATCAAAAAAAAAAAGGTTAAAGGCTAAAAAACAAACAAACTAAAAGCTAAAACATAAGCTTAAGGCTAAAACATAAGCTAGAGGCTAAATTCAGGTCAAAACCATAGACTGTATAAAACATGGACGTAGTCTCCGTGACGTCACCCGTCTGTTGCTGCAGCTCCGTTTTGAGGCTAAACGGGACGAGTGATGAGTGCCCAAACTCACAGCTATTGGGCGCCCGTCAGTCACATGATCTGAGCTGTGACTCTGATTGGGTAGCTCTCGATCCTAATATCTTCCAAACGGCGGAGTTAGAAAAAAATTCACCCCCCTCACAGTGTGTGCCGTTAGCTAAATTAGCGATCCAGACGGGAGGCAGAGTTTGTACCAGGCTTTAAATACGATAATTTCAGCTCTGAAAACTGACTTTTTCCCATCCACTTGTACAGGACTTCTGGTGCTTTTGGAGCCAGCCTCAAGTGGTCACTGAAGGAACAGCAGCTTTTTAGCACTTCAGTGTTGTCTCATCTTTTCAGACCGGAGGTTGCCGCTTGGTTGAAATGTTATCTAGAGCAGGGGTTCCCAAACTTTTCCACCTGTGACCCCCAAAATAGCAGCGTTAGGGACTGGTGACCCCCTGCTGTGGTACAACACTAATGGGACAATCCAAAAACAGACAAAAACCAACAAAACCCTCCCTGAGGATACTTAATTTAACTGATCGATAGAAAATTTACCAACTAATGTGAACTTTGCTGAGTTCACGGCATCAAACTTGAACAAAGAAATGTGAAAAACAGATAAAACATTTTCTGTTTGCATAATTTTATATCATCTTTCACCCCAATTGTTGCTTTTATTCTCACAATAATGGATAAAATGTTCATGAATTGTTCACAGTTTTCGATTTTGGGACACATCCCATGACCCCAATAGTTACAGAGCGCTGGGGGGTTTCCCAGGGCTGGGGGTGAAACCCTTGGTGACTAGATCTCCGATTTTGTGTTCGGTTCGATTTTGATCCCGAATTGCAATTTTGTGTTCGTTTTTCGAATTTATTGTCGAATTTCGAGTTTGTACCCGTTTTCCTAGTTTCTGTTCGATTTTCGAATTTACACTCAATTCCCGAATAATTATCGCTAAAGGCTAAAACAGGAGCTAATGTGTTTGTGCTAATGTTGATTCCTGTCCACATGCAGCAGTTATTCTGCAGTGAAACCTGTGAATTTATCAATAAAATGAAGAGCCAGGTTACGTTTGCTCTGCTTGGTGAGGTTGGAGTTGGTAGATGAGCACTGGTAGGACACAACCAGGATTCACTAACGTTACAGACATGTATCAGAGCATTAGGCTGTCATGATTGAATAATATTAAGCAATATTACAAATTTGATATAACACAACACTCAAATGATTGTAAACGAGCTGAAAAAAATCAGTGATTGATCTGACTGCACTGCCCTCTAGTGTTTTGGAGGAGTACTGCAGAGTTAAGTGTGTTGTGCTCATGAAAGCATCAGGGTTAAGGCAGAAGCATGAACCAGGTGAAAGTCATCATCCTCTCCTCCACTCCCTCATTTCCTCACCTTTCTCCCGCCTCTTCATCGTCCCCTGTCCCTCTGCCCCCCCCCCCTCCTCTTTCTCCCCCCCCTCCTTCATTTGGCCGAAGCTAAATGTCTTGTGTGAGATAACATCGCAGTAGGAAATTCCGCCTGTGTTGCCAGACTGCTCAGTTTTCTCCCCAGGGCTGGCAACAATGTGCGTCCTTCATAAGTGCCTCTGCAGGGCTCAGGATCTCCACTCATCCCCTGTGAGCCCGGTCAAAAGACCCGCCGGCGAAACCCAACGCCGCGCTCCGAGCTCCACGCCAGAGCCACAGCAGCTAGCCGGCGGGATTAAGACAATGAAAAAGTCTGCTCTTACAGGACCGTCTCATACTTAAAGAGTCTACGACCACGAGAGTCCACTCTGCTGATTTATGTCTCAACCAATTGACTTTTCAGTTTGTCCTCAAAACTCAACACATCTGTGATAATTTGATGGTTTCAAGTTGACAAAAGATGACTTTTTCTATGGGAGTTTTTTAAAGATCAATTTGTAATTCACATAAATGTGTGTAGATTTGCAAACTTCCTCATATTTATATGTTGTAGAAGACCTTGAAGCTGTCTGTAAACAGATAAAAACTGCACCATGTCTTAATGAGACTTTCTCAAACGGGGTCTTTACTTACAGATCTTTTAACTAATTCATGACACACGAGAGGGTGTGAGGGGTGGGCCTCAAACACTAAGGTCTGCTCATAGCTCTGCCCCTGACAGGCCTCTAAAGGGCTGGCCAATGAGAAGGAAAGGGGGTTTTTGTGGCAGGTAGCTTTAAAGAGACAGCAGCCAAAACAAAGTGTGTCAGACAGAGGCTGAATTAAGGGTTTTCTAAGGGTGTGGTCATACTGTACCACGCTAAAGCGCACTTCACTGCACATTGACACATTACCAAAGTTGTATTATCACTGTGACAGCTCCTCTCGACAATCAAATGAAACGATAGGGGTGGGGTGGGTTGTAGGAGGGCTGAGTCGGACTAAAATGACTTTACAGAAGCCAAAAAGTAACTCAAGTGTTTCCATGTTCTTTGTGTTCTCCACTAGACTGACTCTGATGCGACCACGTCTTGTATACAGACATTTCTCATGGTGTGAGCGGGCCATGCATGGGTCAGCAATCATGTTTATCGACTACAGTAGAATAAAGTGAAGGTTCTGGAGTGGCCATCTCAGTCTCCTGACCTCAATATCATTGAGCCACTCTGGGGAGATCTCAAACCTGCAGTTCACGCAAGACAGAGCAAGAATTTACAGGTTTTACCATCTGAGAAAATAAAGACCCTCATCCACAATGAGCACAAAAGACTTCAAGCTGTCATTGATGTTAAAGGAGGAAATGCACTGCAAAAACGCAAATCTAAGCAAGTCATTATGTCTTATTTGTAGTAAAAATTGTCTTATTGTTCTTAATTTGAGCCACATTCACCAGACCAGGTCATAAAAATGTCTTATTTTAAGTTTTTAAAGACAAAAATGAGGTGTAAATTGCTTGTAACAAGTCAAAAAAAATCTGCCAATGGGATAAGACGAATTCACCCAGGAAGTTTCTTGAAATTAGAAATTGTCTTAAAATAAGAATCTTTTATCTTATCCCATTGGCAGATCTTTTTTTACTTGTTACAAGCAATTGATGCCTCATTTTTGTCCTTAAAAAACTTGAAATGAGACATTTTTATGACATTGTCTCGTAAATGTGGCTCAAATCAAGAAAAGTGAGACAAATTTTACTAAAAATAAGACATAGTGACTTGCTAAGATTACAGTTTTTGCAGTGTACATGCTATTAAGAGCTGGAGGATGGAAACTTTTCATCAGGGTCATTTGGAACTTTCTGTTGTCATCATTATTTAAAAAGAGTAAACACAGTTGTTTGTTTATAAATGTCTTCACCCAACCACCAACCATGAGTGACAGAAAAGGCCAAGAAATCCTAAATTCTGCTTGGGTATAAAAACTGTAACCACTTGTTTGAGTCTTTTTTTTGCAGTGTGAGTTTCAGTATTAGTCCCATCATAAAGATAAACCCAAATCATGACCCTGACAAATGGCTATTAGACACATGTAGCACATTTTTATGAATATAATCTTATCTTACAGAGTCATTGTTATATTTGAGTTGCTGTTTTAGTGTCTGCAGCTGAATCCGTCCTGCAGGGAGCTAACAAAGAGACTAAAGTCCAGAGAGTCTTTAAAGTGTTTGTTAAAGAGGTTAAAGGGGGAACCTTTGGACTCGTATTAGTGCTTTTATTCTTCTGACCTTTGTATCGTCACTTTTCATGATGCCACACACTCGTCTCAGAGCGGTTTGAATCATTAGTAAAGGAAAACACTTTCAGTTTTACACGTCTGACACTTTTTTTCCTCTGGTCCACTTTTTCAGTCCTCACTTGCCAAAGAGTCAACATGTGAGTCTGTACATTAGCAGGCTGCAGAGGTGTTAAAATAATATTCCCTGACTTTTGCCTTCTGCAATGTGGTTTGAATTGACGGTGCTGAAGTGTTAAACACGGAGCTGAACCTGCACTGAGGTAACACCATGTGTGTGTGTGTGTGTGGGTGCAAACTATGATACAGCCACGTTCATGAGGCTGTGTTTGTTTTATATACTTTGAGAGTTAATCACAGAAAGTGTGAGAACGACGTGTCAGCCAAGAACAGTAAGTTTATTATCACAATCAATATTTTTAAAACTTAAAAAATGTTATTTTCATGCTCCTAGAATAAACTTCATTTCTGGCCTTCATTATGTTTATACTCTCCGCTTATATGAGTTTAACCTCGACATGTTTATTGGTTATGAGGATAATTAAAAAACACCTCATAAAAGGATCAGGAGCTTAATAAAATTTTCCACATGATTCAAAAGTGTCTTATCTCTCTGATTGAGCCGTCAGGGGGAAAAGGTGTCAGAATCATACGATACATGGTCGTGATTGCAGGAAACTCTGGTTAATGTTTGACTTTCCTGCAGCGAGCGAAGCAAACGACAGATCTACAGACTGAGACTCACAGATTTAAAACCCTACAGCTCATACCAGGAAGCTAAACTGATCTTAAGTGTGGGTTTATTGCATTAAAATATTAAATGTCTGCAAGATAGTACAGGTCAAGATCATAAGACTCCTTGAATAGTAATATAAAAATTAGACATTTATCCACCTTGCTTTGTACCCAGCATGCTTTGTGGAAGCAGATTGAGTGCTTGCATCTAAAAGTGCTGTAATCTCTGCGAACAAATGACACATTCAATGCACTATTTTGCCACCAAAGAGGAAAATAAAAGTCTTTTTACATCCAAGGAGGCCCTACTGCGAGCATTTTATGATATTCTAACCAGCCAAGGGAGCAGTTTTGTGTCTTTTTTCTACCTGAGAGGACACTTAAGCATCTGTTTTAGCTACTTGAGCATAAGATTCGGCCCCCATAAGGACATCAAGCACATGTTTTGGCTCCCTAAAGGCCACCTAAGTGTGAGTTTTAGCTCCCCAGGGCGCAGTTTGGGTTTCAGTTTAACTCCCAAGCACTAAAACATGTGTTTGCCAACAAAAGGTTCATGTCAGCTTGCATCTAACCTCCCAAGAGAATAGTTTATCACGTTTAACCAGCCATCAGTGCAGTTTAGTGTGTAGAGTGCCCAAAGTGCACAATTTGGCCTCCAAGATGGCTCATCGGGGCATGATTTGGCAGCAAAGGAGACATTTTGGCACGTGTTTTGACATGAAAGCATGCAGTTTGGCTACTGAGGGACACTATATAACATGTTTTGGCTCCTGGGGCATCTTTTTGGCATGTGTATTGGCATATAAGCACCAATTTTGGCTCCCAATAGGACACCATGTAACATGTTTTGGCCCCCAAGGTGACATTTTGGCATGTGTTTTTTGGCTTGTAAGCATGGAGTTTGGTACCTAAGGGCAGTAAATAACATCTTTTGGCTCCAAAGATGACATTTTGGCATGTAAGCATACATTTGGCTTCCAAGGGGCTACTTTATAACACATTTTGGCTCCCAAGGTGATATTTTGGCATGCGCTTTGGCATGAAAGCATGTATTTTAGCTCACCAAAGACATAATATAACATGTTTAGGCTCCTGGGGCAACTTTTTGGCACGTGTTTCGGCATGTAAGCACCAAATTTGGCTCCCAAGAGGACACTGTGTAACATGTTCTGGCTCCAAAGATGACATTTTGGCACGTGTTGGGACATTATATAACATGTTTGGGCTCCCAGGATGACATTTTGGCATGTGTTTTGGCATGAAAACATTTATTTTGGCTCCCAAGATGACATTTTGGCATGGAAGCATGCATTTCGACTTCCAGTGGGTCATATTACAATGCATTTTGGCTCCCAAGGTGACTTTTTGGCATAAGTTTTGGCTTTTATGTATGCATTTTGGCTTCCATTGGGGCACTGTATAACATGTTTGGGCTCCCAGGATGACATTTTGGCATGTGTTTTGGCATGAAAACATTTATGTTGGCTCCCAAGATGACATTTTGGCATGGGAGCATGCATTTTGGCTTCCAATGGGGCACTATATAACACTTTTTGGCTCCCAAGATTAGATTTTGGCATGTGTTTTGGCATGAAAACATTTATGTTGGCTCCCAAGATGACATTTTGGCATGGGAGCATGCATTTTGGCTTCCAATGGGGCACTATATAACACTTTTTGGCTCCCAAGATTAGATTTTGGCATGTGTTTTGGCATGGATTAGCACAATTCGACTTCCAATGGGGCACGATACAAGACATTTTGGCTCCCAAGGTGATAATTTAGCATGTGTTTTGGCATTTGCAAGCATCTGGCTTCCTAAGGTGCAGTTAAGCATGAGTTTTGGTTCCCAATAGGGAAAATTATTATCTTCTAACCAATGAAAGGGGGCAGTATTTTCTAACTGGGAGGGAACTTTAGCCTATTTTTGCACCATGAGGACACTGTGAGCAGAGTCTCAAACTTTAAGTTTCCAGTGTCCTTGTCCCTTTTCTTTCTTTACGAGACAAAGTGTCAGATATGAGACTCTTAAGCCGAGTGTTTACGGTGCAGTCGTCATCGTCGTTGTTGTTGTTGTTGTGTGCTGACTGTTGGAGCCGTAGCGACAGAGTGACATGTGACAGTAACATTTCCTCTGTTTAAAGGACATCACTCTCAGTCAAAGCGGAGACTGATCCTCAGACTGGCTCCAGGCCTTTTTCGCTGCTGTCACATCAAAACATTTAACTCCTCACCGAGCTGAGCAAGGAGGAATCATAACACTCATAAGCACTTGTTTTTTTTTTATTTTTATATTTTAATTGATAAGTCAGGAGTTTGGGAAATGTGTCACAAGTTTTTCACCAGATTGTGGTTTATGTGCACCGGACCAATCAGGTCAGAGTTGGTAAAAACCCAAAGCATCGCCGCTTACACCAAACTTCGTCGTATGAATCAAGTTATTCATCATAACCTGAATCATATGACGACCTCAGGGCCGAGCTGCCAAACTAACGTCACGGTCTGGATAATGATTACCGACCTGTGATCAATGATCACTGCCGGCTTTGTTAATGTTTTCTTCAGCTGTTTACTACACGACGCAGAACAAACTGAAGTCGGCAAGAATCTGAGCCAGAGAGAGAGATAACAGTGAAACTCTGTGCTGGTAATAACGTTTGATAGTGCACACAGAGAAATATCAGCTTGTTTGTTGTTTCACATGGATCTTTCTGACCTCACACAGTCAGGTGTAAAACCAACACTAAAACACATTTCCTCTCCACTCTGTGCGTAAACAGCACGACAGTCAAGCGTCTAAATGACATGACATCTCGGGTCACGGAAAAGTGCATCAGCCGAACCCCCCGCTGTTCACCAGGAGAAATAAATAGTTAGGATGAGAACACAGAAAATACCCAGAGATGAGAACGCCACCTACAGAAAGTCAAACTTCAATGACAGGAAATCTGAAAAAACAAACAAATAAACACGACACATTAGCGCCCACACGGTTTGATTGACAGCTCGTCTGTGGGTAGAGCGGCGCAGCAGCAACAGTCATGAGTGCTTAGTAACAAAGACCAAGATAGAATTTATTAAAAGAGTATTTAAGGTGTGACGCTTCAAAATCCTGCGCTGCCTGGTAACAGCGTCACACACTCACACACACACGGGTGTCGGCTTCATTGGCTGCAGGTTGTCAGAGTTTGATTAGAGCCAAAAACCAAAGTCCATCAGCAGGAATTAAAGCTCCTGTGACCTGAGCTTTTTTATAATGTGAATTTTTTATTCCTCCTTGCTGATTGGGATACACAAGATCTGAAAGGTATGAAGCCCAAACTTGGTTTTTGTACAAGAAGTTTTTCTATTAGTGTTATGAGTTCAATGAATAGTCTCAAGTATGGATCAGGTTTTAAAATCAAAAGATAAAAGGACATAATTATGGATAAAAATCCCAAACAAGATAATTTAAAAAGCCACAAGAATGGATTTATAGTCAAAAAAGGAAACTAACAATTAAGAATTTAAAGAAAGAAAGTGGAAATACAAAATTTTGAATAAAAGGTATGGACAGAATGTTAAATTGAAAAGATCAATATATAGCTAGAGGGGGGCCCTCCGCAT
The DNA here is from genome assembly GCA_008086565.1 of Thalassoma bifasciatum. Classification (NCBI taxonomy): domain Eukaryota; kingdom Metazoa; phylum Chordata; class Actinopteri; order Labriformes; family Labridae; genus Thalassoma; species Thalassoma bifasciatum. The sequence goes on along the minus strand of RPOG01001386.1, from coordinate 60,722 downwards.
TTCTTTGCAGCAAATGCAGCAAATGCTGAGCCCCATTTCAACAATAAGCATTTGCTGTAGGAAAGTGCTTAATGTCAAAATGGGGCTCAGCATTTCAACATTGAGCAATTTGCTGCAAGAAATGAATTAAGTGAAAATGCTGAGCATCAGCATTTCAACAATTAGGGATATGAAAATTGAAAAAAGGAACATTAAAAGTAAGGTGTTTTTTTTAAGTATCAAAAGTAGGAGATAAAAAGTCACAATTATGACTTTGTAGTCAAAAAAAGGAATTAACAATTCAAAATTAAAAGATAGAAAGTTAATATCAGGAAACAGAAAAGTCAAAATAAAGAGATTAAAAGTCAGTAATTTGAACAGGATGATAAATTTAAGGGATGAAAATACATAATCATGGGTAAGAAATTTGAAATGAGGAAAATCAAGAGTAAGACGGTGTAAGAAAAAAAAGTAGGAGACAGTCACAAGTACTGTTATTAAAATTTCAATCAAAAGATAAAAAGCCAAAATAAGGAGATTAGAAGTTGATATAAGGAAAGAAAAACTCAAATAAAGAGTCAAAGGTATGGACAGAATGTCAGGCATTACAGGGTTAAAGTTTTCTCCCTCTCTTTGACACTTTAACCATTCGCAAGGTGTAACCTCTAACACCAGGTGCATATATAAAACATAATGCCCAATTTTCTACCTAAAGTGAGACAAAGAATGTTTTATTTCATATGTGAAATCATGTCTCTATTCCATCACATCATTTTGCTTTTTACAAAAGCAGAAAAAAGCATAACGTAGAATACTTCTGCAAATATTAAACTGGCTCGTCCTGGTTTTTAAATCTAGCTGAGTTGAAAGTGAAAGTGAACCGCCCTGAGGTAAACAATACTTCATCATGAGGCGTTGTCTTCAGCAATAAGTGTAAAAATAAGTCAGATCATGCATCAAATTAAAGGAATAAGTGTGAATTAACTACACTGCAGACGAATGTGTCTTGTTTGTGACTTTGAGACTTGTTTTTGACACCTTTGAATGGCAGCGAGCTGCTGCTGGAGCTGAATGAGTGAAATCAGGGCACCGTGAAACGCTTGTGGGATTCGACTTTTCCTGGGTAAATGAGGAGAGGGTTGAAAAGCGACTCCAGGAAACCTGCACTGCTTTGTGAGACATCCACGTCTGACATATGACCTGTCAATCTCAGTCACAGTTGGACCTGATTAAGCTGATGAAACCAACAGAGAGCCACTTGAAACTGTCAAAGACACATTCCACTTTGTACGTGTCAGACGCTGTTGTTCGCGCAGCAACAGGCTGACAGTTATATGAAGGCAGGCGTTAAAGGCAGCTCCAAAAATAAACTATAAATCTCAACAGGTCTTTGATAGTCTCGCTTTAAAAAAAAAAAAAAACTGCCAATGAGGTGAGACAAGTTCACTTGTTTCCAGTGCAAATGAACTTGAATCAGGTTTCATCATGTGGCGTCATCCTGACACCTGAGCCGTGATCTGCATATTTCTGACACATTACAGCTCATGATATATTTTCAGCCGGTCCGACGCCTTTTGTCAGATTCAGCCAGGTTAGACTTTTATTAGGCTGAATTATGCAAAACCAGAAACTCCTGATAAAGAGGTGTGATCAAGGAAGCAGCATTGAAGCAGAGTAGAACAACATTACAGAGATGATCCACAGAGGAAGAGCTTTTTTTTTTTTTTTTTTTGTTAAAGAGGAAGATCAGCCACTAGGCTCCACACACAAATAATATCACCATGAAATGTGAAAAGTGAAAGTGTTCTGTGTGATTAAATGTTATACAAATAGTCAACAGCACCAAGATAAATCCTCTAAAACANGGACAATGAGGGCTTGTGATTCCCTCCCCTCCCTCCTGCTCCCTCTTTCTGTCTCTTTTTCCGCTGAGTGGCCATTCACTGGGGGTCTTTGTCTCTCTTTGTGATTGGCTCGCTGCAGGACTCCTAGGGGGCAGTAATTGTGTCTCATTAAGTCTTACAGTAGTCGTGAGGGGAGTGTAGCGGGGTGGGAAGTGAGGGGGAGTTCGCCGCACAAGGCCTCGCAATTAGAAATCCCAGAGAGCTTGAATGGGAGCCCTAATCAGGCCACAATGGCTGGGGCTCCCTGCCTATTAGGCCAAAAAGGAAGTGTTGCCATTGTCCAAACACACACACACACACACTCACACACACACCAGGAATGCATGCAGCACAGCAGGGATGGATGTAGTTGTGTGGTGGCGTCATCCCAGAGGCCAATTTGGAAAGATTGGGGGACTTAACCACTTATGCCCAACTGAGGCTTCAGCGATCTGTTTGCTATTCATATGACATCATCAGAGAATAAACTGCAACATCTTTGTCAAATATGGGAGTGGGACGTTTAGATTTTTCACATTCCAGTCTCTAAGCTTGTTTTACAGTTTTCCTCACCAACAAAACGTAATTAGTGAAATAGCGATCACAACAACCGGGACGTCCTACCTGTTTGGGGTCATTACGTCACATCCTGACGCCCGTACCCTGAATATTCACTCTCCTTTCCACCAGAGGAATCCAGAGTTCAAACATATCAAAAGTGTTGTTTCATCAAATTATTCCAAGTGGTGAAATTTCTCCTGTAAAGTCCGTTGTTTGTCTGTCTGTCGTGTCCGTTCTCATCAATAACAGCAGCTTCACAGTCTTAGAGCATTTCCTCCTCAATGTAAATCTGATAAAGCTTGGCATATTTTATTTCCTTAGACTTTTAGCTACAGGAAAAAAGTGACTCCATCATTTTCTGTTAAGTTTTCATACCAGGACAGCTTGTGATAGACAACAAGAGCTCCCTGCTTGACTAACCAAAAGCGCACAGTGATCTTGCATAACATGTCTTTCAGAGGGTCATTTATTTGTCACCAGTACTGACACTCACTATACAGTAACAAATCACCTTACCAAGCCAGTTGCAGCCATTTAGATCATTGGCGAGACCTATTTTTTTTCCATGTCTCTCCATTAGTATTCAGGTAGCGGTACATACAGTGACTGGGAACTACAATTTTATGATTTTTGTTGAACCTTTTCACAAAAAGAGCAAAGTTGACTAAAAAATGAAGACACTGAGCACTGATAAAGCTGGTTTTGTCCGCACAAAGTCTTCTCAATTTGGCTATCTGAGACTAAAAACTCTCTAACTCCTTTAAGGTTTTACCTCGAAAGCTCAAATTTCACCCAGATGTAGATGACAAAGTTCTGAAGTGACATGGTGGATGTTTAATGTCTGACATGAAGCTTCTTGAAGTGATTGATTTTCAGAAATGCCTCTAAATATTGAAGAGAAAAAAAAGGTGTTTCAGCTGCATTTACCCTGATGTGGACTTTAGCCACTTATAAAAACACGACATTTTCTGAAACTGGAGACTTTGATCTTTCAAATGAGGTGTCACTGATGAATTTTGATTTTGTGTTTTTTTCAGTTGTAAGCTTTGAAATATAGTTTGGTATATAGGTGAGAGTTAGTTGGGATTCAAAGGGTTAAGAGAGCTTTTCACTGCCTCAGTCACGACACACACACACACAGGTGCACACACTTTTGCATCCATATTGGAGCTAAAAATGTTCTCATTAGCGGCGTTCAGGACGAGCCGGGAGTTTGCTTTTCTGTTTGCTCATTTGTCTCCTTGTGATTCCTCCTCCTGAGCGACGGAGTTCTTCACTTTTTGTGTGAAAAAAACATTTTCTGCAAGCAACATATTCCAGCGAGCGTCTCTGTTGAAGTTATAAAATCAGCATGCTGCGTCTGTGGCGGATACATAAATAACCCATGCTCCGCCGCCGCCGCCGCTTCTCTGAGGAAATTCAGTAAAAATTTCAGCGTCTGTGAAATAATAATAATAATAAAAAAAGAAAAAAAACATACAAATAATGATATTCCACCGCCATCTGTCTCTAAAAG